>SZWC01021395.1:0-13813 GCA_023375785.1 Penium margaritaceum | reverse complement strand
TGTGCAACGAGGGCGCAATGAGGGTGTAACGAGGGCGCAACTAGGGTGCAACTAGGGTACAACTAGGGCGCAACTAGGGCGCAACCAGGGCGCAACTAGGGTGCAACTAGTTTGCAAGGTTGGCGCAACTAGGGCGCAACTTAGGCGCAACTTGGGAGCAAGTAGGTTGTAACTAGAGCGCAACTAGAGCGCAACTAGGGCACAACTAGGACACAAGTAGGGTGCAACCAGGGCGCAACTAGAGCACAACTAGGGCACAACTAGGGCGCAACTAGGGCGCACCTAGGGTGCAACTAGTGAGCAAGTTCGGCGCAACTATGGCGCAACTAAGGCGCAACTAGCGCGCAAGTAGGGCGCAATTAGGACGCAACTAGGGTGCAACTAGGGCACAACTAGGGCGTAGCTAGTGCCCACCTAAGGCAAAACCAGGGTGCAAGTACAGTGCCAGCAGGGCGCAAGTAGCGTGCAATAAGGGCGCAAGTAAGGTGCAACTAGGGCGTAACTATGACGCAACTAGGGCGCAACTAGGGTGCGACTAGGGCGCAACTAGGGCGCAACTAGGGCGCAACTAGGGCGCAACTAGGGCGCAAGTAGGGCGCAACTAGGGCGCAACAAGGGCGCAACTAGGACGCAACTAGGGCGCAACTAGGGCGCAACTATGGCACAACTTGGGCGCAACTATGACGCAACTAGGGCGCAACTAGGGTGTAACTAGGGCGCAAGTAGGGCGCAAGTAGGGCACATGTAGGGCACAACTATTGTATATGGATACGTGATTGGAGTGCTCACATGGCCTCCAAGAGTGCCACATCAGCAAATAAAGCCCAAAACCCTCCCCTCCCCACTCGTTATCCCCTGGACAGTTCCGGAATCTTAGAAACGGAACCGCGGTTCCTGGACGGTTCCGGAATCTTAGAACCGGAACCGCGGTTCCCGTTTCGGAACCGGAACCGCGGTTATGGAACCGCGGTCCATGGAACCTGTGTGCACCCTTCATATGAGTGGTCAACGTTAACAACCCATAACAGGAGTCACGAATGGTCAGAGGGGGAAACAATGGTTTTGGAATACTAGTTATCGACTAGCAAGTACAAGGACGATCAATAAGTTGTAGCACGGTGTGGCAACCACGCAAATTGACCGACCAAAGTAGGTATATGTACTGCCTTTGACCAAAAACATCCGTTTTGTGTTGTCAACGTTGACAACTCATCATACGAGTCACAACTGGTGAGAGGGGGGAACGATGGTTTGGGAACACCAGGTATCAACTAGCAAGCACAAGGACCTTCAATAAGTAGTGGCACGGCGTGGCTACCATGTACAATGACCAACCAAAGTAGGCATATGTCACTGAACATGACCAAATAATGTCACTATGTGTGGTCAACTTTGACAACTCATACCACGAGTCACAAGTGGTTAGAGGGGGAAATAATGGTTTGTGAACACTAGTTATCAACTAGCAAGTAAAAAGACCGTCAATATGTAGTGGCACAGTGTGGCTACCATGCACAGTGACCAACCAAAGTATGCATATGTCACTGACCATGACCAAATAATTTCACTTCATGTGGTCAACATTGACAGCTCACAACAAGAGTCACACATAGTCAAAGGGGGTAACAATGGTTTGGGAACACTAGCTATCAACTAGAAAGCACAAAGACCTTCAATGCGTAGTGACACGGCGTGGCAACCGTGTACAGTGACAAACCAAAGTAGGCATATGCCACTAACCATGACCAAAATAATTTCACAGTGTGTGGTCAACGTTCAAAACTCATAACACGAGTCACAAATGGTCAGAGGGGGAATTAATGGGTTGAGAACACTAGTTATCAACTAGCAGGTACAAATAACTTCAACAAGTAGTGGCACGGTGTGACTGGCGTGCACAGTGACCAACCAAAGGATGCATACGTCACTGACTATGACCAAAAAAGTCCACTATGTGTGGTCAACATTGACAACTCATAACACGAGTCAACAATGGTCAAAGGGAGAGGCAAAGGATTGGAAACCCTATGCAGCGACTAGAAAGGACAAAGAACCTCAATAGTAGTGGACGTCTAGAAATAAGTCCACTGCTTATTGAGGTTCTTTGTCCTTTCTAGTCGAAACATAGGGTTCCCAAACCATTGTCTCTCCTGCTGACCATTTGTGACTCGTGTTATGAGTTGTCAATGTTGACCACACATAGTGGAGTTCTTTGGTCATAGTCAGCGACGAATGCATCCTTTGGTTGGTCACTGTGCACGCTAGCCACACCGTGCCACTACTTGTTGAAGGTCTTTGTACTTGCTAGTTGATAACTTGTGTTCCCAACCCATTTGTGACTCGTGTTATGAGTATTCAGCGTTGACCACTCACTGTGAAATTCGTTTGGTCATGGTTGGTGGCATATGCCTACTTTGGCTTGTCACTGTACATGGTTGCCATGCCGTGTCACTACGTATTCAAGGTATCTGTGCTTTCTAGTTGATAACTAGTGTTCCCAAACCATTGTTACCCCCTTTGACTATCTGTGACTCTTGATGTGAGTTGTCAACATTGACCACATGCAGTAAAATTCTTTGGTCATGATCAGTGTTATATGCATACTTTGGTTGGTCACTGTGCATGGTAGCGACACTGTGCCGCTACATACTGAAGGTCTTTGTACTTGCTAGTCGATAACTAGTATTCACAGACCCTTGTTTCCCCCTCTGACCATTTGTGACTCGTGTCATGAGTTGTCAAAGTTGACCACACATAGTGACATTCTTTGGTCATGGTCAGTGACATATGCTTACTTTGGTTGGTCATTGTACATGGTAGCCACACCGTGCCACTACTTATTGAAGTTCCTTGTGCTTGCTAGTTGATACCTGGTGTTCCCAAACCATCGTTCCCCCCTCTGACCATTTGTGACTCGTATATTGAGTTGTCAACGTTGACCACACACAACGGATTTCTTTGGTCAAAGGCAGTATATATGCCTACTTTGGTCGGTCATTGTGCATGGTAGCCACACCGTGCTACTTTTTATTGAGGGTCGTTGTCATTGCTAGTTGAGAACTAATATTCCAAAACCATTGTTTCCCCCCCTGACCATTTGTGACTCGTGTTGTAGGTTGTGAACGTTGACCACCCATACAGAATTACTTTGGTCATGGTTAGTGACATATGCCTGGTTTGGTTGTTCGGTGTGCATAGTAGCCGCACCGTGCTACCATGTATTGAAGTTCTTTGTCCTTTCTAGTCGATACATATGGTTCCCACACCATTGTCTCTCCCTCTGACTGTTTGTGACGTGTTTTATAAGTAATAAATGTTGACCACACATAGTGGAATTCATTGGTCATAGTCAGTGACGTATGCATCCTTTGGTTGGTCACTGTGCACGCTAGCCACACCGTGCCACTACTTGTTGAAGGTCTTTGTACTTGCTAGTTGATAACCAGTGTTCCCAACCCATTGTTTCCCCCATCTGACCATTTGTGAATCGTGTTATGAGTTGTCAACGTTGACCACACACTGTGAAATTCTGTTGGTCATGATTAGTGGCATATGCCTACTTTGGTTTGTCACTGTACATGGTTGCCACGCCGTGTCTCTATGTATTGAAGGTCTTTGTGCTTTCTACTTGATAGCTAGTGTTCCCAAAGCATTGTTACCCCCTCTGACTATCTATTACTCTCGTTGTGAGTTGTCAACGTTGACTACATGAATTGAAATTATTTGGTCATGGTCAGTGACATATGCATACTTTGGTTGGTCACTATGCATGGTAGCCACACGGTGCCTCTACATATTGAATGTCCTTGTACTTGCATGTTTTTCCCCTCTGACCATTTGTGACTTGTGTTATGAGTTGTCAAAGTTGACCACACACAGTGACATTCTTTGGTCCTGGTCATTGACATATGCCTACTTTGGTTGTTTGCTGTGCATAGTTGCCGCAAAGTACCACTACTTATTTAGGTTATTTGTCCTTTCTAGTCGCTACGTCGGGTTCCCAATCCTTTGCCTCTCCCTCTGACCATTTTTGATTCGTGTTATGAGTTGTCAATGTTGACCACACATAGTGGACTTCTTTGGTCATAGTCAGTGACGTATCCATCCTTTGGTTGGTCACTATGCACGCTAGCCACACCGTGCCACTACTTGTTGAAGGTCTTTGTACTTGCTAGTTGAGAACTAGTGTTCCCGACCCATTGTTTCCCCCTCTGACCATTTGTGACTCGTGTTATATGTTTTCAACGTTGACCACACACTGTGAAATTCTTTTGGTCATGGTTTGTGGAATATGCCTACTTTGGTTTGTCACTGTACACGGTTGCCACGCCGTGTTTCTACGCATTGAAGGTCTTTGTGCTTTCTAGTTGGTAGCTAGTGTTCCCAAACCTATGTTACCCCCTTTGAATACGTGTGACTCTTGTTGTGAATTGTCAATGTTGACCACATGAAGTTAAATTCTTTGGTCATGATCAGTGACATATGCATACTTTGGTATGTCACTGTGCATGGTAGCCACACTGTGCCACTTCATATTGACGGTCTTTTTACTTGCTAGTTGATAACTAGTATTCACAAACCATTGTTTCCCCCTCTGACCATTTGTGACTCGTGTTATGAGTTGTCAAAGTTGACCACACATAGTGACATTCTTTGGTCATGGTCAGTGACATATGCATACTTTGGTTGGTCACTGTGCATGGTAGCCACACTGTGCCACTTCATATTGACGGTCTTTTTACTTGCTAGTTGATAACTAGTATTCACAAACCATTGTTTCCCCCTCTGACCATTTGTGACTTGTGTTATGAGTTGTCAAAGTTGACCACACATAGTGACATTCTTTGGTCATGGTCAGTGACATATGCCTACTTTGATTGGTCATTGTACATGGTAGCCACAATTTGGCACTACTCATTGAAGGTCCTTGTGCTTGCTAGTTGATACCTAGTGTTCCCAAACCATCGTTCCCCCCTCTGACCATTTGTGACTCATATTATGAGTTGTCAACATTGACCACACACATCGGATTTCTTTGGTCAAAGGCAGTACATATACCAACTTTGGTCCGTCATTGTGCATGGTAGCCACACCATGCTACTACTTATTGAAGGTCGTTGTAATTGCTAGTTGAAAACTAATGTTCCAGAACCATTGTTTCCCCATCTCACCATTTGTGACTTGTGTTATGGGTTGTGAATGTTGACCACCCATATTGAAGTTCTCTGGTCATGGTCAGTGACATATGCCTAGTTTGGTTGTTCGGTGTGCATAGTAGCCACACCGTGCCACCACGTATTGAAGTTCTTTGTCCTTTCTAGTTGATACATAGGGTTCCCAACCCATAGTATCTCCCTCTGACCATTTGTGACTTGTGTTATGAGTTGTTAATGTTGACCACGCATAGTGGACTGAATTGGTCATAGTCAGTGACGTATGCATCCTTTGGTTGGTCACTGTGCACGCTAGCCACACTGTGCCACTACTTGTTGAAGGTATTTCTACTTGCTAGTTCATAACCAGTGTTCCCAACGCATTGTTTCCCCCTCTGACCATTTGTGACTCGTGTTATGAGTTCTCAAATTTGACCACACACAGTGAATTCTTTTGGTCATGGTTAGTGGCATATACATACTTTGGTTTGTCACGGTACATGGTTGCCTCGCCATGTCACTGCGTATTGAAGGTCTTTGTGCTTTCTAGTTGATAGCTAGTGTTCCCAAACCATTGTTATCCCCTTTGACTATGTGTGACTATTGTTGTGAGTTGTCAACGTTGACCACATGAAGTGAAATTCTTTGGTCATAGTCAGTGACATATGCATACTTTGGTTGGTCACTGTACATGGTAGCCACACTGTGCCACTACATATAGACGGTCTTTGTACTTGCTACTCGATGACTAGTATTCACAAGCCATTGTTTCCCCCTCGGACCATTTGTGACTCGTGTTATGAGTTGTCAATGTTGACCACACATAGTGGACTTATTTGGTCATAGTCAGTGACATATGCATACTTTGGTTGGTCACTGTACATGGTAGCCACACTGTGCCACTACATATAGACGGTCTTTGTACTTGCTACTCGATGACTAGTATTCACAAGCCATTGTTTCCCCCTCGGACCATTTGTGACTCGTGTTATGAGTTGTCAAAGTTGACAACACATAGTGACATTCATTGGTCATGGTCAGTGGCATATGCCTACTTTGATTGGTCATTGTGCATGGTAGCCACATCGTGCCACTACTCATTGAAGGTCCTTGTGCTTGCTAGTCGATACCTAGTGTTCCCAAACCACCGTTCCCCCCTCTGACCATTTGTGACTCGTATTATGAGTTGTCAATGTTGATCACACACAGCGGATTTCTTTGGTCAAAGGCAGTACATATGCATACTTTGGTCGGTCATTGTGCATGGAAGCCACACCGTGCTACTATTTATTGAAGGTCGTTGTACTTGCTAGTTGGACACTAATATTCCAGAACCATTGTGTCCTCCTCCGACCATTTGTGACTTGTGTCATGGGTTGTGAACGTTGACCACCCATATTGAAGTTCTTTGGTCATGGTCAGTGACATATGCCTATTTTGGTTGTTCGGTGTGCGTGGTAGCCTCAACGTGCCACTACGTATTGACGTTCTTTCTCCTTTCTAGTCGATACACGGGGTTCCCAAACGATTGTCTTTCCCTCGGACCATTTTTACTCGTGTTATGAGTTGTGAATGTTGACCACACATAGTGGACTTCTTTGGTTATAGTTAGTGATGTATGCATCCTTTGATTTGTCACTGTGCACGCTAGCCACACCGTGCCACTACTTGTTGAATGTCTTTGTACTTGCTAGTTGATAACTAGTGTCCCCAACCCATTGTTTCCCCCTCTGACCATTTGGGACTTGTGTTATGAGTTTTCAACGTTGACCACACACTGTGAAATTCGGCTGGTCATGGTTAGTGGCATATGCCTACTTCGGTTTGTCACTGTACATGATTGCCACACCGTGTCACTACGTATTGACGATCTTTGTGCTTTCTAGTTGATAGCTAGTGTTCCCAAACAATTGTTACCCCCATTTGACTATATGTGACTCTTGTTGTGTGTTGTCAGCGTTGACCACATGAAGTGACATTCTTTGGTCATGGTCAGTGACACATGCATACTTTGGTTGGTCACTGTGCATGGTAGCCACGCTGTGCCACTACATATTGAAGGTCATTGTACTTGTTAGTCGATAACTAGTATTGACAACCCATTGTTTCCCCCTCTGACCATTTGTGACTCGTGTTATGAGTTGTCTAAGTTGACCACACATATTGACATTCTTTGGTCATGTTCAGTGACACATGCCTACTTTGGTTGGTTATTGTACATGGTAGCCACAACGTGCCACTACTTATTGAAGGTCCTTGTGCTTGCTACCTGGTGTTCCCAAACCATCATTCCCATCTTGAAATTCTTTGGGCATGGTCAGTGACATATGCCTAGTTTGATTGTTCATTGTGCATAGTAGCCTCACCGTGCTACTGCTTATTGAAGTTCTTTGTCCTTTCTAGTCAATACATAGGGTTCCCAAACCATTGTCTCTCCTGCTGACCATTTGTGACTCGTGTTATGAGTTGTCAATGTTGACCACACATAGTGGACTTATTTGGTCATAGTCAGTGACGAATGCATCCTTTTGTTGGTCACTGTGCACGCTAGCCACACTGTGCCACTGCTTGTTGAATGTCTTTTTACTTGCTAGTTGATAACCAGTGTTCCCAGGCCATTGTTTCCCCCTCTGACCATTTGTGAATCGTGTTATGAGTTTTCAACGTTGACGACACACTGTGAAATTCTGTTGGCCATGGTTAGTGGCATGTGCCTGGTTTGGTTTGTCGCTGTACATGGTTTCCACGCCGTGTCACTATGTATTGAAGGTCTTTGTGCTTTCTACATGATAGCTAGTGTTCCCAAACCATTGTTACCCCCTCTGACTATCTATGACTCTTGTTGTGAGTTGTCAACGTTGACCACATGAAGTGAAATTCTTTGGTCATGGTCAGTGACATATGCATACTTTGGTTGGTCACTGTGCATGGTAGCCACACTGTGCCACTACATATTGGAGGTCCTTGTACTTGCTAGTTGATAACTATTATTCACAAGCCATTGTTCCCCCCTCTGACCATTTGTGACTTGTGTTATGAGTTGTCAAAGTTGACGACACATAGTGACATTCTTTGGTCATGGTCAGTGACATATGCCTTCTTTGGTCGGTCATTGTGCATGGTAGCCACATCGTGCTACTACTTATTGAAGGTCGTTGTACTTGCTACCTTAAAACTAATATTCCGAAACCATTGTTTCCCCCTATGACCATTTGTGACTCGTGTTATGGGTTGTGAACGTTGACCACCCATATCGAATTCTTTGGTCATGGTCAGCGACATATGCCTAGTTTGGTTGTTTGTTGTGCATAGTGGCCACACTGTGCCACTACTTATTGAGGTTCTTTGTTCTTTCTAGTCACTACATAGGGTTCCCAATCCTTTTTCTCTCCCTATGACCATTTTTGACTCGTGTTATGAGTTGTCAATGTTGACCACACATAGTGGACTTTTTTGGTCATAGTCAGTGACGTATGCATCCTTTGGTTGGTCACTGTGCACGCTAGCCATACCGTGCCACTACTTGTCGAAGTTCTTTGTACTTGCTAGTTGATAACTATAGTTCTCAACCCATGAATTCCCCCTCTGACCATTTGTGACTTGTGTTATGAGTTTTCAACGTTGACCACACACTGTGAAATTCTTTTGGTCATGGCTAGTGGCATATGCCTACTTTCGTTTGTCACTATACACGGTTGCCACGCCGTGTCACTACACATTGAAGGTCTTTGTGCTTTCTAGTTCATAGCTAGTGTTCCCAAACCATTGTTACCCCCTTTGACTATGTGTGACTCTTGTTGTGAGTTGTCAATGTTAACCACATGAAGTGAAATTCTTTGGTCATGGTCAGTGACATATGCATATTTTGGTTGGTCACCGTGCATGGTAGCCACACTGTGCCACTACATATTGATGGTCTTTTTACTTGCTAGTTGATAACTAGTATTCACAAACCATTGTTTCCCCCTCTTACCATTTGTGACTCGTGGTATGACTTGTCAAAGTTGACCACACATAGTGACATTATTTGGTCATGTTCAGTGACATATGCCTACTTTGGTTGGTCATTGTACATGGTAGCCACACCGTGCCACTACTTATTGAAGGTCCTTATGCTTGCTAGTTGATACCTGGTGTTCCCAAACCATTGTTCTCCCCTCTCACCATTTGTGACCCGTATTATGAGTTGTCAACGTTGACAACACACAGCGGATGTTTTTGGTCAAAGGCAGTACATATGCCTACTTTGGTCGGTCATTTTGCATGGTTGCCACACCGTGCTACAATTTATTAAACATCGTTGTGCTTTCTAGTTGATAGCTGATATTCCAAAACCATTGTTTCCCACTCTGACCATTTGTGACTCCTGTTATGGGTTGTTAACGTTGACCACTCATATGAAGGGTACACACAGGTTCCAGAAACCGCGGTTCCAGAACCGCGGTTCCGGTTCCGGAACGGGAACCGCGGTTCCGGTTCCAAGATTCCGGAACGGTCCAGGACCCGCGGTTCCTGAACCCAGGTCTATGGAGGGGATAACGAGTGGGGAGGGGAGGGTTTTGGGCTTTATTTGCTGATGTGGCACTCGTGGAGGCCATGTGAGCACTCCAGTCACGTATCCATATAGGGTGCAAGTAGGGCGCAACTAGGGCGCAAGTAGGGCGCAACTAGGGCGCAACTAGGGCACAACTAAGGCGCAACAAGGGCAAAAATAGGGCGCAACTAGGTGCAACTAGGGGACAACTAGGGTGCAACTAGGGCGCAACTAGGGCGCAACTAGGGCGCAACTAGGGCGCAACTAAGGCGCAAGTAGAGCGCAACTAGGGCGCAACTAGGGCGCAACTAGGGCGCAATTAGGGCGCAACTGGGGTTAACTAGGGCACAACTAGGGTGCAACTAGGCGCAACTAGGGCGCAACGAGGGCGCAACGAGGGTGCAACAAGGGCGCAACTAGGGCGCAACTAGGGTGCAACTAGTGCGCAACTAGGGCGCAACTAGGACGCAACTAAGGATGCAACTAGGGGACAACTAGGGCGTAGCTAGTGCCCAACTTAGGCGCAACGAGGACGCAAGTAGGCGCCAGTAGGACGCAAGTAGGGCGCAACTAGGACGCAACTAGGGCGCAACTAGGATGCAACTAGGGCGTAACTAGTGCGCAACTAGGGTGCAACTAAGGTGCAAGTAGGACGCAACTAGGACACAACTAGGGCGCCCGGGCGCAACTAGGGCGCAACTACGGGGCAACTAGGTCGCAAGTAGGGCGCAACTAGGACGCAACTAGGACACAACTAGGGTACAACTAGGGCGCAACTAGGGTGCAACTAGGATACAACTAGTGCGCAACTAGGACGTAACTAGGGCGCAACTAGGGCGCGACTAGGGCGCGACTTGGGCGCAACTAGGGCGCAACTAGGGCGCAACAAGGGCGCAATTAGGGTGCAATTAGGGCGCAACTGGGGGCAACCAGGGCGCAACTAGGGCGCAACTAGGACGCAACTAGGGCACAACTAGGGTGCAACTAGGGTGCAACTAGGGCGCAACTATGGTGCAACTAGTGCGCAACTAGGGCGCAACTAGGGCGCGACTAGGGCGCGACTAGGGCGCAACTTGGGCGCAACTAGGGCGCAACTAGGACGGAACTAGGGCGCAACTAGGGCGCAATCAGGGCGCAACTGGGGGCAACTAGGGCGCAACTAGGGTGCAACTAGGGCGCAACTAGAGCGCAACTAGGGCGCAACTAGGGTGCAACTAGTGTGCAACTAGGGCGCAACTAGGGCGCAACTAGGGCGCAACTAGGGTGCAACTAGGGTGCAACTAGGGCGCAACTAGGGCGCAACTAGGGCGCGACTAGGGCGCGACTAGGGCGCAACTTGGGCGCAACTAGGGCGCAACTAGGACGGAACTAGGGCGCAACTAGGGCGCAATCAGGGCGCAACTGGGGGCAACTAAGGCGCAACTAGGGTGCAACTAGGGCGCAACTAGAGCGCAACTAGGGCGCAACTAGGGTGCAACTAGGGTGCAACTAGGGCGCAACTAGGGCGCAACTAGGGCGCGACTAGGGCGCGACTAGGGCGCAACTTGGGCGCAACTAGGGCGCAACTAGGACGGAACTAGGGCGCAACTAGGGCGCAATCAGGGCGCAACTGGGGGCAACTAGGGCGCAACTAGGGTGCAACTAGGGCGCAACTAGAGCGCAACTAGGGCGCAACTAGGGTGCAACTAGTGTGCAACTAGGGCTCAACTAGGGCGCAACTAGGGCGCAACTAGGGCGCAACTAGGGCGCAACTAAGGCGCAACTAGGGCGCAAATAGGGCACAAGTAGGACACAACTAGGGCGCAACTAGGATACAACTAGGGCGTAACTAGTGCCCAAATGAGGCGCAACTAGGGCGCAAGCAGGGTGCAAGTAGGGCCCAAGTAGGTTGTAACTTGTGTGCAACCAGGGCGCAACTAAGGCGCAACTAGGGTGCAACTAGGGCGCAACTAGGGTGCAAGTAGGGCGCAACTAGGGTGCAACTAGGGCAGAAGTAGGGCGCAAGTAAGACGCAACTAGGGCGCAACTAGGGCACAACTAGGGCATAGTTAGTGTCCAACTGAGGCGCAACGAGGGCGCAAGTAGGGTGCCAGTAGGGCGTAAGTATGGTGCAATAAGGGCGCAAGAAGGGTGCAACAAGGGCACAACTGGGACGCAACTTGGACGCAATTAGGGCGCAAGTAGGGCGCAACTAGGGCGCAAGTAGGGCACAAGTAGGGCGCAAGTAGGGCACAACTAGGGCAAAACTAAGGCGCAACTAGGGCACCACTAGGGCGCAAGAAGGCCGCAACTAGGACGCAACTAGGGCACACAATTGTGCAACTAGGGCGTAACTAGGGCGCAACTAGGGCGGAACTAGGGTGCAACTAGGGCACAACTAGGGAGCAACTAGGGCGCGACTAGGGTGCAACTAGGGCGCAACTAGGGCGCAACTAGGACGCAACTAGGGTGCAACTAGGGCACAACTAGGGCGCAATGAGTGTGCAACGAGGGCGCAATGAGGGTGCAACGAGGGCGCACTAGGGTGCAACTAGGGTGCAACTAGGGCGCAACTAGGGTGCGACCAGGGCGCAACTAGGGTGCAACTAGTTTGCAAGTTGGGCGCAACTAGGGCGCAACTTAGGCGCAACTTGGGAGCAAGTACGTTGCAACTAGAGCGCAACTAGAGCGCAACTAGGGCGCAACTAGGACACAAGTAGGGTGCAACCAGGGCGCAACTAGAGCGCAACTAGGGCACAACTAGGGCGCAACTAGGGCGCAACTAGGGTGCAACTAGTGAGCAAGTTCGGCGCAACTATGGCGCAACTAATCCGCAACTAGCGCGCAAGTAGGGCGCAAGTAGGACTTAACTAGGGTGCAACTAGGGCACAACTAGGGCGTAGCTAGTGTCCAACTAAGGCACAACTAGGGTGCAAGCAGGGTGCCAGGAGGGCGCAAGTAGCGTGCAATAAGGGCGCAAGTAGGGTGCAACTAGGGCGCAACTAGGGCGCAACTAGGGTGCAACTAGGGCGCGACCAGGGCGCAACTAGGGCGCTACTAGGGCGCAACTAGGGCGCAACTAGGGTGCATGTAGGGCGCAACTAGGGCGCAACAAGGGCGCAACTAGGGCGCAACTAGGGCACAACTAGGGCGCAACTAGGGCATAACCAGGGCGCAACTAGGGCGCAACTAGGGCGCAACTAGGGTGCAACTAGGGCACAAGTAGGGCGCAAGTAGGGCACAAGTAGGGCGCAACTACGGCGCAAGTGGGGCACAACTAGGGCGCGACTAGGGCGCAACTAGGGCGCAACGAGGGCGCAACGAGGGTGCAACAAGGGTGCAACAAGGGCGCAACTAGGGCGCAACTAGGGCTCAACAAGGGGGGAAACTAGGACGTAACTAGGGCGCAACTAGGGCGCAACTAAGGCGCAACTAGGGCGCAACGAAGGCGCAACTAGGGTGCAAGTAGGGCACAAGTAGGACGCAACTATGGCGCAACTAGGGTACAACTAGGGCGTAGCTAGTAACCAACTGAGGCGCAACTAGGACGCAAGTAGGGCGCCAATAGGGGGTAAGTAGGGCGCAATAAGGGTGCAAGAAGGGCACACCTAGGACGTATCTATGTCGCAAGTAGGGCGCAACTAGGGCACGATTAGGGTGCAAGTAGGCCGCAGGCAGGGCGCAACTAGGGTACAACTAACGCGCAACTAGGGCACAACTATGGCGCAACTAGGGCGCAACTAAGGCGCAACTAGGGTGAAACTAGGGCGCAACTAGGGCGCAACTAGGGTGCAACTAGGAAGCAACTAGGACGCAACTAGGGTCTACCTAGGGCACAATGAGGGCGCAACTAGGGCGCAACTAGGGCTCAACTAGGGTGCAACTAGTGTGCAAGTTGGGCGCAACTAGGGAGTAACTAAGGCGCAACTAGGGCACAAGTATGGGGCAACTAGGGTGCAACTAGGGGACAACTAGGGCGTAGCTAGTCCCCAATTGAGGCGCAACTAGGGCGCAAGTAGGCGCCAAAAGGGTGCAAGTAGCACGCAACTACGGCGCAACTAGGACGCAACGAGGGCGCAACTAGTGCGTAACTAGGGTGCAACAAGGGTGCAATTAGGGCGCAACTAGGACGCAACTAGGACAACCG
>SZWC01021394.1:4032-15255 GCA_023375785.1 Penium margaritaceum | reverse complement strand
CTTCTCATTTGCATCAAGAACTACCTTCTTCTCACGCTTCTTCTCAGCTGCCCTGGTCTTCAGGCGCCAGCCATGGATGCGCTGCAAGATGTTTCTTGAAAATAGAAGGAAGAGGGACAGCGCGGGGTAATCCTGACCAGATGTATCCTCAGTGAAGTCCTTGAAGTGCTTGAGGATTGCAATGACAAGGCCCAGCAA
The DNA here is from genome assembly GCA_023375785.1 of Penium margaritaceum. Lineage (NCBI taxonomy): Eukaryota > Viridiplantae > Streptophyta > Zygnematophyceae > Desmidiales > Peniaceae > Penium > Penium margaritaceum. The sequence continues at coordinate 15,057 of SZWC01021394.1, read as the reverse complement.
CTCCCACCCCTGCCCGCTGGAAATGAGGTAGGGCTCCCGGGGCTGGAGCCACTCATCTAACACATCCCTCATCTTCACCACTTGTTCAAACATGTCTAGTGTTGAATTCCAATGTGTTGGAGTTTCCTGGTGCAAAGACAAGTAGGTATCACCATTCGCATGACACGCATTCCGCACCGACATCTCCCTCTTGGCTGAGTGGATGACGTGGCTCATGATTTCCTATGTGGTCTTTAGATACTCCTCCCAATCAGGCACCCCAATTTGTTCCTTCATAGCAAGTTTGAGCACATCCCCTATGCAGCGGATGTGCCCATCCTTTCTGAACTTGCCATTCTCCAGCATCAAGAATTTATCCATCAAGCTATCGTTCACTGTGTCATTTTCCACTGTGAGACGATACATCTTGTCCCAAATTCCCCACTCCTTCATGCTGGCAGAAAAGAGATCAAAGACAGCTGCAGTAGTGGCATCATCTGAGTAGGAGGGAAAATCGAGTGCCACACTTTGCATCTGCCACTCTGAAATCCAGTGGTAGGTTATGCCCAAGTACTTGTGGTTGACATCACTTTGCCAACCATGTGTTGTGAATGACACCACGGTGCACACAAGGGAAATTGTTTTCCTTAGATTCTTCCTGAATACTGCTGCACCATTCCAGATGAGGCGTGTGAGTATGATGCAGCCATGTAGGATGGCAAAAGGATTGCAGTGAATGGATACTACCTTCATCCAGTGCTACTCAATAGACAAGAAGGACTGATTCTTATCAATACCATGCTTCCAAAGGCAGCTCTGAAAATACTTTTTGTTAAAACACACACCCACACCTTCTAGCCCGTGCGCCAATGTCGTGTCGATGTGGCCGACATCCATGGCAACCGCAAATGCAGCACCCGTTTCCCTCTCCAAGTTCTGTTTCACGCCTATCGATTTCAGCTCCTTCTGGGATCCTTCCCGCTGCCGGGTAATTGAATCTCGTGATGCCCTCTTCTTTGAAGTCCTGTTTGAGCGTGACTCCCCACGCTTTGGCGGGCCTCCCACTCCGCCCGTTCGGGGTTGGGGTGGTCTTCTACCCTGTGGGCCTCCTGTTCCCTCCTCAGGGCGTCCTTCTGTCCCTACTGTCACTTCCCCGTCCGATTAGCGTCCTCTGTTGTCTACGTCTCCAGTGGCCTCAATTCCCTCCACGGCTCCATTGGCCCCCTCACTCAGCACATCTCCTGGCTCTCCTACCGCTGTCTCTCCTGTGGCATCGTGCTCCTCTTCTCCTCTTGTCTCCACCTCTCCGTCTTCCCCTGTTGCCCCTATACCAGCTCCTGTCTCCCCCTCTTCTCCTGCATCGCCTCGTCCCGCTGCACCCTCCTCCTCTGCGACCGTTCCACCGGTCTCACCCTACACGCATGGTGGGCGACTCCGTGCCCTCCCCTTGCAGTCACACCCTGTTGTCTCCGGTGACCCTAGTCTTCAGGCCCTTGGTCTCACCACCTATGGCGTGTCTGCAGCAGCGTCTGTCATGCACCCAAGCACTGCCCTTGGCTACTCCTTGGTTGAACAGGAATTTCACTCTGCTCTCTCCTCGTCCGTCGCTGTGTATGTTGCCTCATGCTTTGCTACCGCCGGTCTCTCTCCGCTTCCCCCTGAACCTGTGACGGTACAGGCAGCACGTGCAGCCACTGACTCCTCTTAGTAGGAACAGGCCATGAAGGCTGAACTCCATACACTGTCAGAGCACAGTGTATATGAGTTAGTGGATTTACCACCAGGCCGCAAAGCTGTTGCAGCCAAGTGGGTGTATCGACGCAAGCTCAACCCAGAGAACACTGTGGAACGGTATAAATTGCGTCTCACTACAAAGGGGTTCTCACAGATTCCAGGTGTGGACTTTGACGAGACTTTTGCACCTGTTGGTTGCTACACCACTGCCAGAGCACTACTCAGTCTAGTTGCCCAACATGACTGGGAGCTGGAGAAAAAGGACGTCAACAATGCCTTTCTGCATGGCAAGCTGGATGAGGAAATCTACATGGTGCAGCCACTTAGATTCTCCAATGGGACGAGCCGTGTGTGGCGGCTGCGCAAGGCCCTCTATGGGCTCAAGCAGTCACCCCGCTGTTGGAACCAGGAGATAACGGCAACCCTGGAGAAGGGCAGCTTCAGAAGAAGTCCAGTGGATCCCGCTCAATTTCTCAGCCCCCCGTCACAGCCACTGGTTGCCATCCTAGTATATGTTGACGATCTTCTCATTGCATCTCCCAGCACCTCTGCAGTCACTGCTCCTAAGTCCCTTCTCCAAGCTGCTTACAAGATGAAGGATCTGGGGCCAGCTCGCGTCTTCTTGGGCATGGAGCTCGAGCGGGACCGTGCACGCCGCACTCTCCACGTGCACCAGGCTGCGTACATCCGTAGCCTGGGGGAGCGGTTCAGTCCACTTCTCACTACCATTCCCACCGCCTCTACGCCCATGACCCCAGCTGGACAGACACTGCTGAAATCATTGGACCTTTCCAATCTGGGGGAGATAGTTGACGTGACTGACTACCTCAGAGTCATAGGGTCACTAATGTACCTTGCCACCACCACTCGTGCTGACGTGGCCTTTGCGGTCAACTTCCTCTCACAATTCTCTCAATGCCCACGCGAACGGCACTTGGAGGCTCCTTTGCGAATTGTTTGCTATGTTCTTGCCACACCACNGTATACCGGATCTAGCCTGACTTACGTGGAAAAAATCAATGTCTGCGTAGGGCACGCTTGACTCCTCCATGAGAGGAGTCGCGCATGCTTAGCACACACGACTCCTCCCAGGGAGGAGCCTAGTGTTGCACGCTTTTTATGGGAGTACTCGCAAACCCTATACTTGGAGGGTTTGCGAGTTCTCCCATAACAGCGTATTGTACTGTTGTGGAAGTGGCCATTGAGGGCGGCCCTCATGTGAGGGTCAGTTGCGTGCGTCGGACGTGGACCACCTGAACTTCGCGCCAAAAGTTCTGGTGGTCCACGTCTAACGCACTGCCATGCTCCGTTCAAGTGCGCATGTTAAGCACGGCACGCGGAAATGACTGTTTGAACTTCAACAAGCTAGTTTCATGTGTCCGTGACAGACTTGAGCAAGACTTATCGCTATTGTTTCCTCCCCCTCCCCCCTCCCCCCCTCCCCCTAAGGATCCGGTTAGGATCCGAGAATACAAACCGGATCCTGGAACCTAGATCCGGATCCGCGAATCCGGTTCTGGATCCGGTATCCGTGGATAGTTGCCACGGATCCCAGGATCCGTGTGCAGCCTTGCTCATCATCTACTTGTAATTCTCTTGTACGTGTGTGGAGTGCTTGTCTGCGGGTCATGGGGGAGTGTTGAAGTTTGTCGGCCACTCATAACTCTATGCCCTCTCGCCTCTCACATCCTCCACACATTTTGTACAGATTGAATAACAATGGTCCCACCTGGGGAAACGCCCAACATGCCCATTCTGGATGAAGCTAGTGGCGTTCCAAGCTGCTGCTGCTGCTCGACCCAGGAATCACCATGAACACAAATGAGACCATTGCATGACTTTATGAATGTTCTATGTGTGTGATACGGTAGGTTCTAGGGACGTACACTCTCACTGCCATGCCCTGTAGCATCTTGTCTTGCTTTGCATGTGATGGGGGAGCTGCTTCTTACCCGGGTGCTGATCCTTAGGGGACCACCGTGCCGGTCTTGACCGTGCATCGGTGAGTAGCCGCCCTCGGTTATTCCGAGAGGACGGGCTCGACCCCCGGGTGGCGGCTCTTGCTCACCCGAGCTCTACGCTCGTGGTGAGTGAGTGCTCACCGGTACTTGTCTCGCTCGCTCCCCGTCACTCTCTTGTCTTGGTTGAGTGTGAGACTTTGCAAGCAAGTTACCGCATCCATGGCGTGTCCCACTTGTTGGTGGATGTTGCGTCCTCTCACTTCACCAAACATGGACTAGGCAGCCTATGCAACTTCTTCTTAGCAACTACAAAATGATGCGTCCTTTAAACGACAACAATCAGCATGACGAGCTAGACACATCCGTAACGTGCAAGGTAGGTCGTGACCCCGGAACACGTCTCTAGATGCCTGGGTGTCGACCGACGAGCAAGATACACAACCAAGCACCAGGCAACATGTCACTAGCTCTCGGCACGCACACACAAGTATAAGGCTTTGGGTCTCCACGTCGCACCAGTACGACCCACCAAGTGCGCAGGTCTCGACCAGCACAACCTCAGGTCTCCTCGTGACCCCGGAACATGTCTCGGGGTGTCCGGGTCTTGACCATCAAGAAAACCCTGACAACTACACACCCAAAAACCTGGATGCTGAAACACAGCAAATGCATCACATCGGAAATGTCGTAGGTGATAAAGCATTATCGGGATCTATAAAAGACCTGTGGTGCCACAATCGTAGGGTGGAACGATGTTGGCTCTAAGCTCACACAACACTCCCCCTAGGCCGTAGAGCCCAGCAACGCGACTCCAGTGGCATGACACACACACACACACACACACACACACACATACACACACACACACACACTCACGTACGCAAGCACGTATGCACACACACACACACCCCCATGTATAACAAGTGAATGATGGTCTCAAGGTGTGAGGTCTCCTCGTCACATCTACAGAATCCACCAGGTATGCGGGTCTCGACCATCACCACCTCGACCCATGACAAACACAGAGAAGAAGTGCTTCTGTGTGCTGTGCACAGGGATGCGTCGGGCGAAAGCCCACACGCCAACACTCCCCTTGTGTGGCAGAGCCCGATAGCACGAGCAAAGTTGATTGCTGTCCACAACATACCCCCTGAGGAGGGAGCAAGGCTCCTCCATGGCCACATATCCCTGCACAGCAATAGCAAGTGGAGAATGATACGCGTGCGATGTGCGTGCACGCATCCTCACCCCATAGTGTCGTCGACACGGTCGTCCTCGTCGTTTTCGTAGTCGTCACTGTTGTCGTCACCTGTTGCAATGACTGATGCGGCGCTGAGGGCCTCCTCCGACTCCATCACCTACTGTATGCCCACCAGCTGCTGAGCTGCACATTGCCACGCAAACTCCGCACCGTCCAGACGCGTGTACAGCTCGTTGAGCTCTGCTTCCACCGCCGGGTGGCTGGCTGCATCTGCGGCATGTAGGCGGTGAGTCGCAGAACGAACCTGACGGTGGATCTCCATCACGTGCAAGTCAGCATGAGCCACAGCCTCCTACAGCCTCGCCGCCTCGTCGCGTATGCCAGAGTCCTCTACGTTAGCCGTCGACTCATCTTTCGCCTAGCCGCCAGCTCCTGGCAGGACGTCGGCACCAGACAACGTGTTAGCATCTGTAGCGCCTGCACCTGCAGGAGCTGCTACTGCGAAGGCTACGACTGCTACGAACACACTTGTCACGTGGCCGTCGACTGCTGGCCGGACATCGGCATCCGATAGTGCATCTGCATCTGCTACGTCGTCGCCGTCATCGAGAGCGCGCTCAGTTCCGTGGGGCTCCTCCAAACGCTCGGTGCGTAGCCAATTGTCCACCTACTACTGAAGGTGCGCCCGTCCCAAACGTGCATCCTGCACAGACCACTCAGCCGCCTTGAGACTTGTGCGCACATCCTCCACACACTCCTCGGTAGCTTGTCGTGCTGGAATATCTGTGGTGTAACAACGGCTGCTAGCCTCCTGGAACTCGGTCGTAAGACCCTGCACGTGTGCCTCCGCTAGAGCCACGACGGCCTCCTATGCATCCGCGGCGGAGCGCAGGTGCTCGGGTACGGGAACTGCAGCTCGGACTTTTGTAGCTGAGTCGTCAGCTGGAACCACCATGGTGTGAGTGACGCTAGTCAGAGCAACCATGAGCCAAAGATTCGCAGTCAATCTGCGTCCTCAACGTCAGCTGTACCTACAGGGGTGACTATTGCAAGCTCAGTCGCCGCTGTTGCCATGTCAAACACAAAGACATCTGCCGTCATCTAGGGGCCATCCTTCACTCGTGTTGCGGCTGTTGCAAATACTGGCAGTACACTGAGCTTCTATGTCTGTCTCCGACTCCATGTCTGACCACTCCTCCATGCACGATTCTTCCTCCTCAGAGGTGACGTCTGCCTCCTCCTGGCAATCAGCTGCATGCTCCCGTCGTCCAACACTATCTGGCACATCAATTCTATATTGTCTTGTGGTCGACGATGGACACTCCATCCCCCCTATGGCCGTCAAACATGCAAAAACCAAGAGGAGGCAGCGCACCAACCCCGCAACTGAGGACGAGGGAGACGACTCTACTGCAACTCCTGCCATCGTCATAGCAGCTCCCATTGTCCCAGCCGTTGTCAGGGAATCAATGACCTCTACTGCCTCTCCGACTCCGTCCGCCACATCGGCTGCAATCTCTATCTTGATCTCCGAAGTTGATTTATAATCAGAGCACTCCTTCTCAAATGAACTGTCCTCCCCCACAACAAGAGTGTCCGTCCCCTCCAAATACTGTGCCAACAGAGCGTGTCGTGGGCTGGACATCTTAGGCGGCAGGTTGGGGCAGCAGCGTTGTTGATGCAGCGTGCCGGCTTCCACGCTTGTTGCTTAAGTCTGGAAGCTCTGGGTTTGTTACTCAGAAACGTGCACGCCAGTGTTAGCGCCATAAAGCAACTGAAAACTGAAAGTGACTTATTAGGAATGAAGAATGAGCAACAATGGGAGACCCCTCCAAGTTCTAGCTCCTCCCCACTAGTGTAGAACTTGTTACTCAGCTAACTAGCCAATCAGAAGATATCCTAGACAGGGTTTTCTCTGTGAGCCCTGCCAGACGCCCGACAGCCCAAAACCCGGGCGTCGTCTGTTTTGCCTGAACACTGGACCATACCATAACACCGACGTTGCGAACGCAGTCGTGCTGTCAGAATCGGCTAGAAAAAGAGCAGTAGAGAGTTATGGCTGCCCAAACCCAGGCAGTGCCTACGACAGCCAGCGATGCCAGACAGGGCCATACAGCAGGAGACATGGACCCTAGGCACCGCGTGATGCTGCAGACACAATGCCACAACCAGACACAATGCTAGGTGCATGCAGACAACATCTGCAGTGGCAGTGACAGCTCCATCGACAGGCCTCCTCGGCGGCCCGACCGCCGAGGAGGCCTGTCGATAGAGCTGAGCGCATTTCCAGGGGGAGGAGGCTCCAGCGAACGGTGAGTGGGCCGCAGCGCGCGTCGGCTCCACGGAGCGACACTCCAGCAGCGTCGAGTCTCGCTGTCAGTCATCTGCACGCCGATGTACACAAGCCTGGAGGACACAACAGAGTACAATGAGAGATGCACAAAAACCAACATCGTGCACCACCACCTGTTGCCTCAGACCTTGGCTCCACCGTAGTCATCGGCGGACAAACCATCCCTCCCACGACCGACACAATGGTGGGAGCTATAGAGGTGGTTACATGGGCTACTGGCCGATCTACCAACTCTCCAATGGGGAACAAGGGAGTCGGCTCTGTTGCAACCTCTATTGTTGCCATCGATGTTGCTGCTACATGGGAACGCTGAGACAAACGTGCCGTCCGCTGCCTTGCACGAAGATTGCGCGATCTTTTGGTGTGCGTAGAATGTGCAGACATGAAGGCTGAGGGGTCAGAGGTCGAGATGAATTTGGCAGACTCTAGGATAGAGCAGAGAGCGTCAGATGTGGACCTGAGGTAGAGCGTCGTGGCACTGACAGGTGACATCATTAACGGAGGTGACAATGGGGATGAGGAAGAGGGGGGTTGTCTACAACGGCATGGTGGCAACAGCCCACTCAAAGACCACACGGTCTGTGAGTTATTACACCATGCACTTTGGACCCTGGATCTCGGTGTAAAACACTGCTCGAGCGCCGCTGAGGGGTGCTACCGGACCGGTAGCGTCCCGGGATCAGGTGGAGGAGGACGGAACCGCATCTAGGGCGGTCGCCACCCGGAAAGCAACTAGCGACACTAGTGCCAGCCAATGGTGGCGGTCGCTGCAGTAGTAGCAGGTGAAGCCGTTGGACATTTGAGGCGTGTGACATGGCTCTAACTACCACTACGTCCGCGACGCCTGCCATGCCTGTAGTGCCGGAGCCAGCCACAGCGTTAGCTGCGCCCCTTGCCATGCCAGTGTGCTCATCTCAGGAGCGTGCCATGGATGAGTGTAAAAGACACTCGCTCCCGCTGGTACAAGACCATAGGGGGAGGTGGGCTATCAAAGCACAATTCTTCACATATACTACGATGCCATCACGAGGACGGCCACCACCATGCTGGTGTTGCACTGCTGCACGACTGTTATGCAATTGGAACGCTCTTATCGTGTGGCTGCCGAACAGACAACCTCAAGCCGCCTTCGGTGCTGCTGCCCTTGTCGTTGCAGCCTGCGACCGCCGTCAAATGTGGATGGTGGTGGTTTCACGCCACACCTCCTACAACCGCTAGCGGTGCTCGTGCCACTACAACTGTGATTGCTGCACCTGCTCCATTCGCTTTTGTAAGTCGACCGGTGCGGCCTCTAGCCATGGTTGCTGTTGCTCTTGCTGCTGATGTGATTGTCGTTGATTGCCAACGTCTATGGCTGAAAGCCACCTTTTCTGCAGCTATGACTGTCACTGCTGCTCTTGTATTCCCCATTGTCCTTTCCTTTCATACACCAAATGTCACAATGATCTCTCAAGGTCCCCTCCCTTGGGGTTTCCTTGATTGCCCCTTTTACTCAAGTGCCCCTTCCTTGGGTGAATCTTCCATTTTTTTTGGTTCACCAAACGCTTGGTGCCAGTAGGGTATCCCTTCTCGGGGTTTTTCTTGAGTGCCCCACTTGTGGAACCCCCTTGTCCTCTCTTTTTTTGGAATGTCTGGCACGACCCTTGCAGCGAGCTCGTCAATCGGCACGTTCACCGATCAGTGAGCTCGCCCAACAACAAGCTCACCGCGAGCTCGCCCGACGGTGAGCTCCCTTACAATTGGAAGCTGCAAGGTAGCTTCCTGCCCGCTACAATGGGGGCAGTGGTAGCTAATGCTACCGTTGTGGCTACCCTTGCTGCGTGCGCTACTATTGCTTCTGCTACAATTGCAATCCGCCTCCGCTTCTGCTATAGCTTATCGTCTCTGCTACTCATACTGCGGCTCCTGCTGTGGCTACTGCTCGATGCCACTACTACTGTAGCTACACGCTGCCGCTATTGCTACTATGGCTGCTGCCCATCGGTGTTGTTATGGCAACCGTTTGCCGCTGCTGCTACTACGGTTGCCGTCCACCGCTGCTACTACTATTGCTGATTTTTGCCGCCATTACTGCTGTGGTTACTGCTATGGCTGCTACCCTCCGCCGCTGTTGCTATGGCTGCTGCCCTCCGTCGCTATTGTTACAACTATTTTCCACTGCTGTTGCTGCTCCTCCTGTTGCTGCTGTGACTGTTGTCCGCCGCCGACGCTACTTCAATTGCTTGTTGCTGATGCTACTGTCGCTCCTACTACTGTAGCTGCTGCCCGCCGCCGCTACTGCTATAATTGCTTTCCACCGCCGCTGTTGGTACGGTTCCTGATGCCGATGTGGCTGAGATGGCCCCCGCAGTTGCCGTTGATGTTGCATGCTGTTGCCATCGTTATCTCTGTTGTATCGTAGTCATGGTGGATCCCACCATGACTTGCTGCTGCTACTATGGGTGACTGCCGCTGCTGCCCCTCACTACTGCTACAGCTGCTCTGTCTCTGTAGCAAAGCAAAGCGAGTTGTGTCTCGCATGCTGTGACAACATGAGAAGATTCCGGAATGCTATTAAGCTAACCACCTCTGGCAGAGAAGCTGTGAAACCGAAAAAGCTCACAAAGGCTTTTACACCTTCTTCCTTTACTGACATGTGTCATGCACCCCAAACATAATCAGGCAAACACTTCACCTTCAAGAGTACCAACGCCTTAGCATTACATCTCAAGAAGAGCTCAAGTCGTCAATACGCAAGAGAGCATCAAGGAAGGGTCAATTGATGAGCATGCAAGACAAGTCCTTAAATAGCTATCTATCCAGCCTTAGAACTCAAGAGCACATTCCTCGAGAGTGGCCTGAACCAGCCACATCACCAATAGACTTGCACTGTGGGCTTGACACATAAGCATCCTAGTATCAAGGTGACAGAACAACCATGTAGCTTCCAAGAAGCTATGGACTTTCTTTCGTGGAAGCTTCCATAACAAAAGAGATGTACATGGGGCCATGATCGAACTCATGACCTCTCACTTGGCCAAATCGATAAAATGGCTGATTTAACCACTCACCCACATGGTACACTCACAGGTCATATCTCACATGTAACAGAGCACAGTTGACTCACACCACAATGGATCCAGGGGTCATACGTCCACAAGGGGCAGAGCATTCCTGACCTGTCCTACAAAACTGAACAAGGGGCAAAAAAACTCAACAGCTTCCTAGTGAACTTGCTGTTGATTGGACGTCGGCGCTCAGTTAGCTCGCGGCGTGAACACAAGTTGGACACTAAACGGCAAGGGTCTGCATAGGCGACACAAATAGGGTGTCAAATGTGCTTCCATAGAAAACATGTGCAGAGATAGTTACAACAATGAGCCACAGCCACCTAAATAGCTGTGAGGCCTAGTGCACAGCCAACATAGCCAGGGTCGTGTTTGGCTATGCACCAGGTGCAACTTGTGCAAAACTACGCAAACTACCAGAAGGGCCCCGCCGAGGCTAAAACACTCACTCGATCGTAACTTCCTGCACAGGTATCAAAATGACACGTTGTTTAAACGAGAAAGACCAGCACGACGGTCCGGACACGTCTCTAACGTGCAAGGCAAGTCTCCTTGTGACCCCGGAACACGTCTCCGGGTGCTTGGGTCTCGATCAACGAGCAAGGTACACAACCAAGCACCACGCAACATGTTACTAGCTCTCGGCATGCACACACTAGTTCAAGGCTCTGGGTCTCCACGTCGCAACGGTACGACTCACCAGGTGCGCAGGTCTTGACCAACACAACCTCATGTCTCCTCGTTGCTGAA
>SZWC01021392.1:27837-40212 GCA_023375785.1 Penium margaritaceum | reverse complement strand
TCAGAGCAGTGTTGCGTCCGACTCACTCTGCAACAGTTATTTGTGTCGATGCCTGCTTCATTTTTTCAATCTCCGTCATTCTCTCATTTCGACCTTCAGTCCAAGCATGCTTAGGTGTGCTCGGACTTAGTCGTAGCAATGTTCCAGCAGTCATTCACTCCCGCCTTTGCTCCTCCGAAGGCTAATGGGCAGGGGTAGCTCTGTAAGAAGCCAAGTTCCATGGCCGTAGTCGTTTTCCCCAAATTTCCAGGAACATTCATTCACAGTGAATAGAGCAGTGTACTTGCAGTTTGCCGTTCTCCTGTGTTGAGCACTTCTGATCCACAGCAGTTTGGGATTGCTCTCCCGCCCCCTTCGTGGTGACTCCTGAAGTTGCCGCATCCCTGCTGAACTTGTACTTCCATTAAAGTGGAGTGCCAGTGAATGTAGCCGCATATTTCTACCCACCAAGTCGTGCAACACAGCAGAGCGCCCCCGGTGCTGAAACTGGTCCATCAGTTTTGCAGCTAAATGGTCTCTCTGGCAGCCAGCAGGGGCCTTACGCGTGCGCACAGACGGCCCAGCAACCCCAGATGAGCTTGAGCAACGACTTCTTCGACCCCAGTCTCAGTAAGTGGACTTGGAATGTTTTGGTTTTATGCTGAATATCGACGGTAAGAAAATCTACTTCTCCAATGTCTGCTAATCTGGAGTATGCAGACCTAATCCAGGTAACTACTGAAGCATATCTGTGGATCCAAAGGCTCCAAGGAAATTCATCTTGCATTCGCTATGCACGCTGGAGGAGTGCGAAAGAACTCTTCTTGTTCCTACATTGTGGTGAAAATGTTGGAACATGGACGGACATGCTAAAGTCGGATAGGTTGAGTCCTGTAACCTTGTGGCGCTTGAAACAAGTCCCCCGTGCAAAGAAAATAATCTGTGGTGTGAAAGAGGGAGAAAAGACCCTGTTGCCGTCCTTCACTATCAACATGGAAGCGTTTTTTCACTCTACAATGGGTGATGCTGAACATGTACAAGGAACTCGAAACAAAACTTTGTGTTTTCCTCATTCAAGACGGCGTTGAAGAAGGCAAAAACATTGTCAGGCCAACATACCATTCCTATCTGAACTCCAGACTCTGTCCATTGTCTGAAATGGCCAGCCACTTCAAACAATGGTCGCAGCCGGGGCTGTTGGGGCCTGTTGGACAGCTTGGACGGGCGGGCCAGATGGTACGGGCGGTGCACATGGTACTGACAAGGCAGATGAGATTGGCGGGACAGTTGGGAACAGTGGTTCAGTTGGTGATGGCAGGGCAGTTGCGGCCGGCAGCGCTGTGGGGATTGGTGGGATTTTTGGGACTGGCGAAGCTTTTGGGACCCGCGGCACTGTTGGTTCTGGCGGGGCGGTTGGGACCGGCGGCACTGTTGGGTGGGGTGGGGCGGTTGGGACTGGGGGCACTGTTGGGTTTGGCGGGGCTGTTGGGACCGATGCAACTATTGGGACTGGTGGGGCTGTCGGAACTGGCTGTACTGGCGGAGCTGTTGGGATTGGTGGAGGTGTAGAGACTGGTGGAGCTGTTGGGTCTGGGGAAGATGGGTCTGGCAGGGCTGTTAGGACCAGTCAGGCTGCCACAGCAGGCGCTTGCAGCACGGTGTACGTGCCCGTTGTGGATGCTACAGGTGAATCTGGGTCTTCAACCGTGCTTCACTCGTTTGACTGCAAAACCATTGCGACTGGTGCACCTTTTTCAATTGGTGCAGCAGGTAAGACTGAGATGCTTCGGACAGTTGGGGCTAAATTAATGGCAGGGTCTGTCGCACGTCGGTGTGGATACTTTTGGTGTGATTGTGGTGGATACAAACGTCCCTCTCAGACATATGGATCTGATGTTCTGAAAGATCCTGGCGACATGGATGGGTCTGGCAGGCTGGAAGGGACTGGCATGCTTGGGTTGAGCCTTACTGGTTTGTTGAACGGTACAGCTGGGCTGGACAGATCTGCTTGGTGAGGTGAACGGACCTGGCAGACTGGATGGGTCTGGTGGGTCGAATGAGTCAGGTGCAGCAGCCGGGTCTGGTGCAATGACTGGGTTAGGCGGGGCGGAAGGGGCAGGTGAGGTGAATGGTCTTGGCAAGATGGCCAGGGCTGGTGGACGGGACGGGTCCTCCGGTCAGAACGGATTTCACGGTTTAGAAAGGTTTGGCAGGGTTAACGGTACTGACATGAAATGCAGTAATGGAACAGGGTTAATGGTACACCACAGACAAATGGAACAGCTGCGGGCAATGTCTCAGGCTTTGGCGTTAAATTTCCACAGAAACCTGATAATGTGATAAGAACTGACTTGTATGGTTCCTTTTGTACTTGTGATGAGAATTGCATATTAATGAGTTGCTACCTTTTCTTGAAGGCTCTGCAGGATATTGCTAACCGTATTTTTGGCTCTGGAGGAATTGTTGTCGGACTGTTGCTGTGGAAGATTATCTTGAAAGTGTTGGATGACAACAGAAGTTGTTGGAAGATCAGCTACTGGTGAACATTCCTTTCAACATCTGTGAAGACCCTTTCAAGGAGATGGATGACATTGTTGAAGATGCTGGTCATGCCATTGACCAATTGGCTATGAACTTCAAAGCGTGGAAAACAAGTATGAGGCGTATTTTGTCTCGGGAAATACATGTCAAGAACAAAGGTATGTGAGTTTTCTTGCATTAACAGTTTCGTTAATCCAACTTCTATCTCTTCACTAATATGTCAAACATATTCATCATGCAGATCCTATGCTAAGTGGACAGTGGAAAAGTAAGTGGATTGAAAACAAAGAGAAGGCAAAGGTATGTTCATCTCATCATGCAAAATTGTGTTAATAGTGATGAATGTTTTGTCCAGCCAACATAAGCAGCTGTCATTTGTATGTGCAGGCAGTGTTTGATGTTGTTACTGAACCAGCTGAAGCTTTGGCGGCTGTGCAAACTGATAAATCCAACGCAAACGTTGAAGCAGCTCCTGGAAAGAGTGAGTCCGATGTTCCTTTCTACTCTCTCTTCGATATCGCTTTTTGTGATCATTAACTGAAGATGGATGCTCCCCTTTGCAGGGAAGAAGGAGGTCATTGCCACGCCGATTGCGGCAAGAACCCGTCAGAAGCTGGCCTTGGATGAAGACAAGAATTCAAAGGGAGGGCGGAAGAAGAGAGTTGTAGAGGATTGAGTGTGGAGATGTTGTTGAAGATGGAGATGTGTTCCATCTACAAATGAGCAGATGTGTGATAACTGCACTTTGATGTCAAAAAACCTGAAAATCATGTCCATTTATCACCTGACTAGCCAAAAGAAAATGATTCAACATACCAAATTAATTTAGATGAATTGCATAAATTTTTCATGTAATTTGATCTTATGTCTATATGAAGTGTAATAAGTAGAAGATTTCATAAACAAAACCTCTTTCCAACGTTGGCCACAAATGATTGAGAGACGATGTTGTGCATACCAAAATTGGATAATATATAAGATATTCAGCTTTAAATGTATTAATTAAGAATCATAGTGGTTTTCATATGATATCCTTATTTATGTAGCATGTATTGATTGGCCAATAAAAAATTGATCAAGATGGAAGAAAATGACGGAATCTTGTGAATGAAAGAAAGTGATGCGTAACTTGTCTCTCATTCATCACATACAGATAATCAGGGAATGTTGTGAATAAGCGAAGCTTACAGATAAACAATCAGGTAGTCAGAAACTTGAGATGGTGTTATGAAAGTTGATCTGTATGATAGGAGGCATAGAAGATCCCAGCATTACAGGCCATTGTCTTAATATGGATAAACATACTCCAGGACATAATGAATCAGACAATAGAAATTCTCATTGAAAATATGAAACTCATCATTGGGAAACAAAAGCTGAGTATCCTGTATGAAATCATCTATCCTGGATTTGGGGATGAATCAGTATGTTTCATCCATGTTCTCCTGGGAATTCCAGTTCCAAAAAAAAATCAACCGACTCATCTCAATTATATGATCCATCCTGTAGGAGCGTAAAATGGCAGATGAAATGGTTTACTTGTTCATTTGCTAAGGTATTCACTCCTGCACAGAAAACACCAAACAAAAAAAGGGATTCAAAAGACCTTTAAAACAAAGACCATTGAGACATGGGAAAAACACATGGATATACAATCATACCTGAGAGATGAGTGCAGATGTCTGGACTGAAGGACGTACAGCATGTGTGCATCCCATTCTCCATATGGCCAAAGTGAAAACGGTAACATAGGAACCTTGTTGTGTTCAGAAGATGTCGACATTGACCTAGGAAATACGTGTGTTTTTTTCATGCATTGTCATAAGAGATAAATTTTGGCCGGTCATACTTGTTGAACCGTGTCAAAAGCATGGTGAAAAAATAACTTGGCAATTCTCCAAAGGCCATGACATGAAATCAATAGATGATTAGGTGAGAAAAAACTACTTTGGAAGTGACAGAGGTGCGATGACTCGCCCGATCACTTATAGAATCATTTGCATCACACTTCAGGTCGTCTTCTGCATGTAGACTTTTCCGTCTTCATTCTCAGTATTCCAAAATTTTGGTCTCATCCTTTGCATGGCCCAGTATGGATAACAAGCTACTTTCACTTCTTGAACTGGCCTTTCAACATCAATAGCATCTTCACATGCCTGCAATTCACATCAAATCTTTGAAAAGCGATGCAAAAAGTAGGTCATGATTTAAAATTTGAAGAAAACACATGTTACTCCACAAACATACCACCATCACTGTTACCTCATACTGAATAATCATTAGTTGAAGGACGCTGAAAACCACTCTTGGCCAACTCTTGATTGCCAAGGACCAGACATGTTGACAAAGTGTAGAATGTTACGGAAGTGTTGTTTGGATGTGATGGTCAATGAGTTTTGCTACAATGAGCATGTGGTCAATGACATTCTCCCACATGGTCACAGTCATGTCTTTAGGAGGGTTTATCAAGGTATTAAAATCTTCAAATGCTTCAGCATGGATGAGACCTGTGTCCACATCCCATGTTCCTAAGGTGTACAAAAGGTTGTCGAATGGTTTGCTTACCAAAAAAAGCTGTAAAGATTATCAACCCATCTTATAGAGTCCTTAAAAAAAAAAACAACCCTTGTTATCACTAACCTTCCCATTGCTTGTGGAGCAAGGGACAGGATACTCCATCATTACCAACTGGACAAGATCTCATATATTGGAAGATCCACAGGCGAGAAGTTTAGTCTTCAAATTTTCATAGTCTCTTTCAAGAATGATATCCTTCTCCTTTTGCCGGTGGGAGAAGCGGCTCAACAACTGTCTTGTCGATACATCTGTCACAACATGCCTTGGAAGGACTTTTCTTGGCACAGAATATCCAGACATTGGTCGCATGAAACATAAACATTCCACTTGGTCTCCATTCTGGTTTGTCAATACTGTGCCATCACAAACAAGTACCTTGGAGTGTGTACCATATTGACTGAATCATGTTTCTAGACCTTCTACATGTATGATACAAACAAAAGATTGCATTGCCTTTGCAAGGATTTTCCTACATGAAAATCATAGGTCAAAGGTTTCTTTTGAAAAACACTTCAATGCCCAATGTTTTGCAGACAATGAAATCCCGTTGCATACAAAGGTGAGCACCCAAAGAATTTGTACATGGGTGAAAGCCGTTGTTGCAGAAAAGGATGAATATGCCCAGTTTTTTTCCGTCAGGAAACACAATGCACTTGTCATTATCCGTGCAATAGAAGTTGATGTTGATCTGCAATGGCACAAGGATTACATCTCATTATCTGTCTCATGTTTCAAAAAGTCAAGGGATAGACCTTTATTTGTATGGAACTTACAAAATTCACAGGATGGGGTGTGTCATGGAGCTTGATAGGTCTTGAATCCTGAGAGTCGATAGATGTTAGGGAGTTGTAAGGGAGTTGAATAGTGGAATATAAAAAGGAAATGATAAAATGAAAAATAGGTAAAGATCAAACCTTCTTCCAATGATGGCCACATAGAAGTTTGAGCTTCATAGGCGCCAAGGCGTGCAAGACAAAGTCTTTGACTTGGGCCAATGCTGCAAGGAGGGTTGCATCCCCATTTCCCCTCCCCTTGAATGGTAGAGACTCTTTTGAACATCTAGCTGTTGGAATGAATGGAAACGTGGCCACAAACACACCATCCACTCTTTCTATACATGCCCCTCATCCATACAGCCAACATACTCACACGTCCCACACACACGTGCCTCTCTTTCCTCCAACAAGATATGTGTTATTCATTCCTCTTCCAACAGGGAAGGCACAATCCACTCCACCTCCATTGTCACATGTTCAAGAGAATTCTCCTTGAATATCTCCCTCCACCAATCCCCATCCTAACACCTTTCCCTTTTCTTTGAAGCATCCAAATCAAAGATTGAGAAGCAAGGATTCTCATTTTGCAAGGAATTTACCCCCACCACGACATCTTGATCGAGGAAACTATCATTAATAGATCTGTAGAGATAATAATTTGCCAAAATCATGTGTACACACTCCTCCTTCTAAGATTTTTTGCATGTGCACGCAACTCCTCCACCCCGTTTCTTTTCACCAGCATGGCATACTAATGAAGAGGACTTGGCAGAGGAAGGCATGGCATGAGGATATCCTTTGCCACACGGTCAAAGGCAGGCACCAATGCCATAGAAACCCCAATCCTTTAAATCATCTTTGATTTCTTTAACTTCAAAAGGTCATTCAGATACTGTTGAGAGACATTTGTAGCAGTCTGACCCTTGTCTGCCAATTTTGTCAACTTTCTTCGCTGTAAGTTGCACTCCTCAAGAACAAAATGGGGGAGGTTCTTGAACAGATGAATTTTTGTTGCACATAGTGTCTGAAATGTTAAATAGAAAAACTGAAATATGAATAATTATGTTCTCTCATGTGTGAAGGCAAGGCACGACATTCATCCCATTACAACATACAAAACGACATGGTTGACGATAGCCTCCTCTTGGCGGTTGATGTTGTGGCCACAGATCTGCGACACTTGGGGAGAGAGGTTTTTGATGAAATGCTTCATCAACAGGGGCCCCATCCTTCAAAGCTTGGTTTCTTGCACCTCCTCCATTTCTTGGACCAACACCTCCATTTCCAGCAACGTTTGGACATATGAGAAAACCAGCCGTCCTCCAAACAGCACAAAATTCTTAAAGAAGCATTGGAGGAGGAGGTAGGGGAGGTGAAAGAGGGGGAGGTACAGCCCTAGGATGTATGGTAACATCACTGCAACAAGGTCTGAGCAATGGGTCACCAACGTTCGCCTTGCAGTGAGGATACACTCGCTTGGATGGGTCTGGAGTCCATGTGACTCTCTCCTCATCCTGTACAAAATGATTCTTGAAGTCGGTGAACTTCAGCTTCATGACTACATGCCTGTGAAAAGAAACATATTCATTTCAGAACTTCAATTGATACGCCGAAATAAGTAACATAGAAAAAAACTAAAAAGAATGTTAAGTTAGCTTCGATGGTACCATCGTGTGGATCTAGCAGCATTATCAAGTCTTGATGCTCCATCACAATGTGAACACAAAGTGCTGTTTCTTCCCTTGCAATCGTTGTCTCATCAGACGCATAATCCTCCATTCTGCACAAGGCGTGCTTCCTCATTTGTATCCGTGTACAACATCATCTCACAAAAAAATGAGGGAGAAAGAGATTCCTTTCAATTTCTATGAGTTTCAACAAGACTTTTGAAGTTCCACTTCTTTCCAGTTTCATTACGGATATGACAACACATGTTAAGGCCTGAAGAGTTTTCTGCAATGATGAACATGTCTGCCAGTCATTGGACACGAGACCTAGCCCCCAGCATAGGGGGACGGAGGTGAAGGCCGCATCTGCAAATGTTATGGGAGAGGGAGGAAAAACGAGTAGACACAAAAAAAAAGAAAAAAAAGAATAGGGAAATCACCAAAAAAAATCAAGAGAAATTGAACACAAAGCATGTAAAACGG
This sequence comes from Penium margaritaceum, assembly GCA_023375785.1. NCBI lineage: Eukaryota > Viridiplantae > Streptophyta > Zygnematophyceae > Desmidiales > Peniaceae > Penium > Penium margaritaceum. The sequence goes on along the minus strand of SZWC01021392.1, from coordinate 32,189 downwards.
TAGGAGAGAATGTGCACGTGACCAGAATTTCAATGGATTCACCACTACACCACATGTGTTTGAGAAGATAACAATGCATGGATGAGAGAAAGGGATCCCAAACTAAGAGAGCTTGGAAGGATAAGGAAAAGGAAGAAAGGAAAGAGAGGAGAAGGGGAAACCCATAGTTAGGAGTGTCCTTGCAGGGAAAGTCACATGTTTTCCATTGAATTTCTTGTGCATGGGAGAGGTGTGGTAGTGTAAGGCATACCTTGTCAAATTTCTCTACTCTTTTGAAGATACTAGTCCACTTTGGGAGCCACCCCGTACAAGTTAGTTCTGAGTTTTGCAAAGGCATGTATGCTCCAGAAAGACAAGCTTCTGGCACCAATGGTGTAGAACAATAAAAAGAATGTCGCAGCAAGTAGGGAACATTGTGGTAGTTTTGGAGCGACATGGAGGGAAATCAAAGTGGAAATCAGAAGGCATTGCATGGATCTGACCTAGAGGCATTGATTCAACGTCACGGCGGAGATCGGTTGTTGCGGTGGAGCTTTCACACATGGAATTTGATGCAAGACACCAAAAAAATCCATCTTTGGGGAATGAACTAAGGCCCTTGCCCCAAGAACAACACTGTGGAAACATCCATCTCATCAAACAAACAAGAATTCCATGGAAAACATGCAACCTTGAGGAATGACGTGGGTCTGTTCTGGGTTTTTCTTCTTGGACAAGGCTGAACGACGTGGAACCAGAGTAACCGTGTGGCGATTGATGTTGCAATATGACCAGAACAATCTAAAGCAAGGCGGAAAACCACCCAAAACATCCAAAAATGCGCCATATACCGTGAAGTATATGTATGTGACACAAAGGTAAAGAAACAGTGTGGAATTTTCCATCTTTGCATAAAGTTGTAAACAATGCAAAAATGATGCAAAGTTGCAGAACACAGTCAATTCAATGGAAAAAAATCAAAATTACGGAATGAACTGAGAACGACATGACAAAACCAACACTGATGAAACATGCATCTTACCACGAGGGTTTCAACCTATTGAAAGGGTAAGAATCCTTGCGGAATGACACGAATGCCACGAATTTGTTATCACAGAATGAGCTTACCGCCTCGGAAAAATTTGAGAGTTGTGACATTAGCTTCAATACAAGAATCATCCGATTCTGTGGAATGACTTGACCGCATGGACACAGAACCAGCATTGCAGAAACGTGCATCTAAGTAGATAGAATGAAACACAGTGTAATTCATCAATCTCTGTGGAACAATGACAACGCCCTTGACTTGTCTTTGTGGAATTAGCTCAATTTGTGGAACAGACGGCAATACATGTACGCAACAGGAAAATATCATCGTTGCGGAATGACATGAAGTCTAATGGAAAGAGCTTGAATTCAGCCATGGACACAACAGCATGCCTAATGAAGGAAATCATTGACATTTGGACTGAACACGGGAACCCTTCACAATCCTTTTGTAATCTTCATCATGAACGTAGATGCACAGTTACAGTACTTGCTTGCATTATTGATTGAATGATTGAATGATGTATTCATTTACTGATTGATTGATTGATTGATTGATTTATTTATTTATTGATTGATTGATTGATTGATTGATTGATTGATTGATTGATTGATTGATTGATTGATTGATTGATTGATTGATTGATTGATTGATTGATTGATTGATTGATTGATTGATTGATTGATTGGTTGGTTGGTTTATTGATTGATTGATTGATTTATAGATTGATTGATTAATTGAGTGATAAATTGATTGATTGATTGATGGATTGATTGATTGATTGATTGATTGATTGATTGATTGATTGATTGATTGATTGATTGATTGATTGATTGATTGATTGATTGATTGATTTATTGATTGATTGATTGATTGATTGATTGATTGATTGATTTGTTTAATTATTCATTGATTTATTGACTGATTGATTCATTGATTGATTACTAGATCGATTGATTAATTCATTATTCATTGATTGGATGGTGCTTTCCTCAACTGATGAATTTGTTGATTGATTCATTGATTGATTACTAGATCGATTGATTAATTCATTATTCATTGATTGGATGGTGCTTTCCTCAACTGATGAATTTGTTGATTGATTCATTGATTATTTGATTCACTGATTAGTGCGTGTGCACACCCATGGTCATCACGGTGGGGCGGGCAGAATCAGGGGCACTTGGAAATAGATCAACAAGATATAAATTTCTCCTTGAAGCTTTATGAAAAACCTAATGGACTGTAGATTTTTCTAAAGTTAAATCCCAAATGTTGCAAAGCTTCATGCTCCGCAGTGGGTGTGTGCACCCACTGTCATTACGGTGGGACGGGTAGTATCAGGGGCAATCAGAAACAAGTTAAAGAGCCGTGAAATTCTCCTATCAGCCTTAGGCATACTCTAATGGACTGTGGATTTTCTCGGATTAAAATCCCAAAGGTTGCATAACTTCATGCTCTGGAGTAGGTTTGCACACCCACGGTCATCACGGTTGGGCAAGCTGAATCAGGGGAAGTTAACAACGAATGGAAGGGATGTTAACTTCTATTAGCCTTATGAGAACCCTAATGGACTGTGGATTTTTCTGGATTGAAATCTCAAGGTTCCATAGCTTCATGCTCCAGAGTGGTTCTGCACATCCACGTTCAACATGGTGGCACGGGCGGAACTAGGAGCATTCAGAAACAAATCAACAAGCCGTAAAATCGCTTCTAGTAGCCTTAGGCAGACCCTAATGGACTGTGGATTTGTCTGGATTAAAATCTCGAAGGTTGCATAGCTTCATGCTCCGGAGTGGTTGTGCACACCCACGGTCATCAGGGTGGAGCAGGCGGTATCGGGGACAATCAGAAACAAATCTACTAGCGGTGAATATCTTCTAGTAGCCTTAGGAAAACTCTAATGGACTGTGGATTTGTCTGGATTAAAATCTCGAAGGTTGCATAGCTTCATGCTCCGGAGTGGTTGTGCACACCCACGGTCATCAGGGTGGAGCAGGCGGTATCGGGGACAATCGGAAACAAATCTACTAGCGGTGAATATCTTCTAGTAGCCTTAGGAAAACTCTAATGGACTGTGGATTTGCACGGATTTAAATCCTGAACAATGTATATCTTCATACCTCGGCGTGGGTGTGTGTGTCTACCGTCATCACGGTGGGGCGGGCAGAATCAGGGGCAATCAGAAATGAGTGGGAAAGAGGTATATTTATTCTAGTGGCCTAAGGCAAACCCAAATGGACTGTGTATTTGCCTAGATTTGAATCCCAAAGGTTGCATAGCTTCATGCAATGAAGTGGGTGTGCCCACCCATGGTCATCATGGTGCCGCAAGTTGAATCAGGGGAAATCGGAAACAAATTGATGAGCCATAATCTTCTTCTAGTAGCCTTACAAAAACCCTAATGGATTTACCTAGATAAAAATCCTAAAGTTTTCATAGCTTCATGCTCTGGAGTGGGTGTGCGTATCCACAGTCATCACAGTGGGGTGGGCAGTATGACGGGCAATTAGAAAGGAATCGACAAGTTGTAAATCTCTTTAATTAGTGTTAGGAAAACCCTGATTAAATGTGGATTTCCACGGATTAAAGTCACAAATGTTGGATAGCTTCATGATCCAGAGTGGGTGTGCGCATCCATGGTCATTAGGGTGGGGCGGGTAATATAAAGGGCAATCAGAAACAAATCAACAAACTGTACATTTCTTCTATTAGCCTTAGGCAAACCCTAATGGACTGTGGATTATCCAGGATGAAAATCCCACATGTTGCATAGCTTCATGCTCCGAATTGGGTTTGTGTACCCATGGTCATCGCAGTGGGGCGGGAGGTATCAGGGCAATCCGAAACGAGTCGACAAGACATGAATTTCTTCTAGTAGCTTTAGGCAAGTGCTAATAGACTGTGCATTTTCCTGGAATAAAATCCCAAAGGTTGCATAGCTTCATGCTCCAAAGTGGGTGTGGGCACCCACGGTCATCCCAGTGGGACGGGCTGAATGAGGGGCAATCGGAAACGAATCTACGAGCCATAAATATTTTCTAATATCCTGAGAAAAACCTTATGGACTGTGGATTTGCTTGGATTGAAATCCAAAAGTTTGCACAGCTTCGTGCTTGGGAGTGCGTGTGCGTACCCATGCTCATCACGGTGGAGCAGGCGGGATCCGGAGAAATCGGAAATCAATCAACAAACCATAAATTTCTAGTAGCCTTAGGCAAATCCTAATGGAATGTGGATTTTTCCGGACCAAAATCCCAAAGGTTGCATAGCTTCAAGCTCTAGAGTGGGTGTGCACACCCCTGGTCATCAGGGTGGGGGGGGG
>SZWC01021391.1:16530-37910 GCA_023375785.1 Penium margaritaceum | reverse complement strand
ACACTCTGACAAGGCAATCCTAAGACCAAGGACCTTTTTGGATATTTCTCCCATCAGGTCTTGACCCTGGACCTCTTGCCTATTTCTTTTCTCAGGCTAAGGCATGGAGCCATCGCCCATGGTCACCCGCATATCGGCGGTCAGTGACCCCCGAAACATCGAGAATTCATACCTCCCAGTCTGACCGTTGGATCGGCCTCAAACTTGGACCATAGACATTTTGTCACCTGATCTTTCCAATGGAGAAGTCGGATTGACAATCGGAGCATGCATCTGGTACTTTCCTGGAACTTGCTCATGTGGACCTGAAACTGAGCCGGATGGCTCCTTTCTCAACAATCTCCCACTTTGCCGCAGTCAGAGTGGGTTGAGTCCACATGCCTTCATGCAAAACTGCTGCTTCTCACGGGTGAATAGCTTGGTGCAGAAATCAGCGACCTGCTTGCTAGTTGGAGTAAACTCCAGCTTGATAGCACCCTCCTGCACCATGTGCCTGATGAAGTGATATACGATGTCAATGTGCTTGGTGTGTGCATGGTGCTCAGGATTCTTGGCAAGTGCGATTGCGCTCTGGTTGTCGACGCGCACAGGAACTGGAACTGGTGCACTCCCACTCATCTCTGCCATGAGACGCTGAAGCCAAACTGCTTCCTTGGCTCCAAAGCTGAGAAAGACGTACTCAGCTTCCGTTCTTGAGGTGGCCACGACCACCTGCCGCTTGCTGCAACAGCTGATGGCCCCACCATTCATGAGGAACACATGTCCAGAGATGGACTTACGGTCCTCTGGGTTTGAAGCCCAATCTGCATCTGTGTAGCCGATGATGCTGTTGTCGTTGCCGTTGTAGGTGATGCCAATGTTGATGGTTCCAACAAGGTAGCGGTAGATCCACTTCACTGCCTTCTGGTGCTCAGGTCCGGGGTTTGCCATGTGCTGGCTCACAGCGCTAACAGCCTGTGCGGGATCCGGCCTGGTTGCCACCATCAGGTACATGAGGCTGCCGACGGCGATCTGGTACTTCTGTCGCTCAGCTGCATTTGCTTCTCTGTTGACGCTTACGAGGTTCTGCTGCATCTCCAGCGGCGTACCGATGGGTTTTGCCTCCGCCATGCCAAACCACTGCAAAACATCCTTGATGGAGCAGCTCTGTTGTAGCGAGAGAGAGCGTGACTTGCGGTCACGCGTGATCTGGATACCGAGGAAGTATGATGCCTCCCCGAGATCAGACATCTGGAAGCGCTCTTGCATGGCTTCGTTGAACTCCTGCAGTGCATACATGCTGTTGGAAAGGAGGAGCATGTCATCCACATAAACGATGATGATGAGCACCTCATGACCATGCTGCCAATGATAGACGTTGTAGTCACACTCACTGCGCTCAAACCCTATGCACTGCAACGCCGCATCCGACTTCTGATTCCAAGCACGCAATGTTTTTTTGAGGCCGTAAAGCGACTTTTGCAGCTTGCAAACCAGGTGCTCCTGGCCATACATGACGAACCCCTCCGGCTGCTCCATGTAGATCTCCTCCTCCAAGTCACCATTCAAGAATACCGTCTTGACATCGATGTGGTGAACCTCAAAGTCCTCAATTGCTGCATAAGAGAGGAGCGTGCGCACAGAGGCAAACTTTGCAACAGGGGTAAACGTTTCTGTGTAGTCGATGCCCTTCTGTTGCGAGTAGCCCTTGGCGATTAGCCTCCCCTTGTTCTTTTCCACGTTACAATCTGCTCCCCACTTCTTCTTCAAGACCCACTTGCACTTGATTACCTTACGTCCAGGTGGACGCTCAGTCAGCTCCCACATGTCGTTGTCCAGCTGCGACTGTATCTCCTGCTGCACGGCTTGAGCAGAATCTGCTGCATCCGGTGTAGCCACGGCCTCCTTGTATGACGTTGGCTCATCTGAATCTGCTACAGCTGCTACGTTCATCTGTTCTGGTTTCTATAGCATCCAGAAATAGCCGCGCTCACCAGGCTTGTAACGCAGCCTAAGAGGGTACCTGCGACCTGGTGCTGGAGCGTTAGCGGGCGGCTGGCGCGGTGCTGCTGGTACAACGGCCGCTGCTGGTGGTGCTACATCTCCCTCCTCTGCTTCTGCCGATGAGGCTATTGCATCTGCTGCATCGGACATGGGACAGTATAGTGATTCTCCCATTGTCACAGTAGAGGAAGGATCAGGAGAGACTGGGTCAGGAAGGATCAGGAGAGACTGGGTCAGGAAGGATTTCTGCTCCCATTGTCTCGTCAGCTGCTGGTTCTGCTGCCTCTTCACAGACAATGTTGGTACTGATGACGTTGCTCTCGTTAAAGACAACGTCCCTAAAGATGATGACGTGGCCTGTATCCCTCTTGTACAAGCAATCTGGAGGAGAGAGGGAGGAGAGAGGGAGCCTTGGAGCAGCGAGCATGTGTGATTGGAAGGGCATTACATGTGCTCACGAATGGTTGTAGAATCACTCAAAATGATGGAGTACATATAGAGCTAGAGCTTGGGCAAGTCAGCCCTCTCACAAGCCACACCATCTAGCCATGGAGGCTAAGGCTCACACACTAGAGTCCATAATCTCACACAAGGGAGGAAATCAGCCTAGTAATCAGGCTGACCACTCACACACTACCTAGAGAGCTAGAAAATGCTCTCATGGCACACTCCTAGTAGTCACATAACCCACAATCTCATGGACAATCGCCATGTGTCCNGAGGCTAAGGCTCACACACTAGAGTCCATAATCTCACACAAGGGAGGAAATCAGCCTAGTAATCAGGCTGACCACTCACACACGACCTAGAGAGCTAGAAAATGCTCTCATGGCACACTCCTAGTAGTCACATAACCCACAATCTCATGGACAATCGCCATGTGTCCTTGGCTAGCACACAAGGATCTCACCTGACCTAAAATGTAAGGAGAGGCACATTTTTCCTAGTCAGTACACTCTGACAAGGCAATCCTAAGACCAAGGACCTTTTTGGATATTTCTCCCATCAGGTCTTGACCCTGGACCTCTTGCCTATTTCTTTTCTTAGGCTAAGGCATGGAGCCATCGCCCATGGTCACCCGGATATCGGCGGTCGATGACCCCCTCAACTTTGAAAATTCATATCTCCCAATCCGACCGTTGGCTCGGCCTCAAACTTGGATCATAGACATTTCGCCACCTGATCTTTCCAATGGGGAAGTTGGATTGACAATCGGAGCAGGCATCTGGTACTTTCCAGGAACTTGCTCCTGTAAACTGAGCCGGATGGCTCCTTTCCCAACACGTACTCAGCTTCCGTGCTTGAGGCAGCCACCACGACCTGCCGCTTGCTGCACCAGGTGATGGCAATACCATTCATGAAGAACACATGTCTAGAGATGGACTTGCGGGCCTCAGGAGTTGAAGCCCAATCTGGGTCTGTATAGCTGATAAAATTGTTGTCATTTCCGTTGTAGGTCATGCCGATATTGATGGTTCCAGTAAGGTAACGGAAGATCCGCTTCACTGCCTTCTGGTGCTCAGGTGGGGAGTTCGCCATGTGCTGGCTCACAGCGCTCACACCGTATATGAGGTCCGACCTGGTTGCCACCATCATGTTCATGAGACTTCCGACGTTGCTCTGGTACTTCTGTTGCTCACCTGCATTTGCTTCTCCATTGAAGCTCACGAGGTTTAGTCGCGTCTCCAGCGGCATGCCGATGGAGTTAGCTTTTGCCATGTCAAATCGTTGCAAGATATCCTTGATGTAGCGGCTCTGCTACAATGAGAGAGAGCGCGATTTGCCGTCACACGTGATCTAGATATCGAGGAAGTATGATACCTCCCCAAGATCAGACATCTGGAGACACTCTTACATGGCCTCTTGAACTCCTGTAGTGCAAACATACTATTGGAGAGGAGGAGCATGTCATCCTCATAGACAATGATCATGGGGATCTCATGCCCATGCTGCCAGCGATAAATAACATAGTCAAATTTGTTTCGCTCGAACCTCATGCACAGCAGCGCCGTATCCAATTTCTAGTTCCAAGCATGCGACGCTTGCTTAAGGCCATATAGCGACCTCTGCTGCTTGCAAACCAGGTGCCCCTGGCCATCCATGACGAATCCCTCCGGCTGCTCCATGTAGATTTCCTCCTCCGAGTCACTGTTCAAGAATGCCGTCTTGACATCCATGTGATGAATCTGAAATTCCTCAAGAAACGAGCTTGCGTAGAGAGGGAAACTTTGCAACAGGAGCAAAGGTTTTCATGTAGTGGATACCTTCCTATTACAAGTAGTCGTTGGCGACTAGCCTTGTCTTGTACTTTTCCAGGTTGCTATCTGCACCCCTTTTCTTCGTGAACACCAACTTGCTCTTGATTACCTTGCGTTTAGGTAGATGCTCAGTCTGTTCCCACGTATCGTTGTCATGCTGCAACTGTATCACCTATTGTACAGCTTGTGCCCAATCTGCTACATCTAGTCCAGCCATAGGCTCCGTGTACGACGTCAGCTCATCACAGTCTGCTGTAATTGCGACCTTGATCTCGATTGGTTTTCCAGAAATGCCCCCGCTCACCAGGCTTGTAGTGCATCCTTAGAGGGTGACTTTTACCTTGTGCTCGAGTGTTAGTAGGGTGCTGGCACAACTGATCCTACTTATGGTGGTGCCTCTTCTTCCTCTGCTTCTGCTGATGAGGTCGTTGTATCTGTTGGTTAGACATGGCAGAGTAGAGTGGTTTTCCCAACGTCATAGTAGAGGAAGGTTCAAGAGAGACGGGATGAAGGAGAATATTGGCACCAATACCGTCTTCGCAAATGATGTTGGTGCAGATGACGTTGCTTTCGTTGAAAACGACATCCCTGGGGATGATCACTTAGCCAGAATCCCTCTGGTAGAGACGATACAGCTTGCTTGCCCAGTCATAGCCAATCATTAGCATTTGTGCGCACTTCACATCCCATTCTTGTCGCTTCTCCTTGGGCACATGCATGTGCACCAAGCTGCCAAACGCGGGAAGATGACCTACGCTCGGCTTCTTGCAAAAGCACGCCTCGTACGGCGTCATCTGCTCCAGGGCCTTGGTTAGACTGTGGTTCTTGGTCTTTACCGTAGTACTCACTACTTTGGCCCAGAAGTCATAGGTGACCCAAGACGCGTGCAGCATGGAGCGCCCCGGCTCAATCATGGTGCGGTTGGCGTATTCTACAATGCCGTTTTGCTGCGGCAAGCTGGCGCGGTCCGCTGCGCCTTGATGCCTGCTTCTACGAAATCGTCCTTAAACTCCTAGCTCAGGTACTCTTCACAACGGTCACTGCACAACGCCTTGATCTTCTTGTAAGTGTGGTTCACCAACATTGCCTTAAACTCCTTGAACCTATCAAAGCACTGGTCCTTGGTGCAAAGGAAAATGCACACCAGTGTAACGGCTGAAATCATCAATGAAGGTGAGAAAATACCTAGAGCCTCCACAACTCTGGGTCTACATCAACAAGTCTCTGGACCAGCTCCAGCACCTTCTTTGTGCCATTTCATGCTCTAGAGACCGCCTCGCGATGGTGTTTCCTCTCTTAACAGCTGATGTACAACTGCTGCTCAAAGTAAGAGATGGTAGGCAAGACACGTACTACATGCTTTGTTTGAAGTTGCTGCAAGGCATACATGCCGATGTGGCCGTAGCACCCATACCAGATTTTGCCATCTGTGGCCTCCACTAGTACTATAAGGCTCTGCTCGCACGGGATCTTGGTGTTGGAAAAGGAGCCATCTGGCTCAGTTTCAGGTCCAGAAGAGCAAGTTCCAGGAAAGGACCAGATGCCTACTTCGATCGTCAATCCAACTTCAACATTGGAAAGATCAGGTGACAAAATGTCTACGGTCCAAGTTTAAGGTCGATCCCACAGGCAGATTGGGAGATATGAATTTTCGAAGTTTTCGGGGTCATCGACTACCGATATCCGGGTGACCATGGGCGATGGTTCCATGCCTTAGCCTGAGAAAAGAAAAATGCAAAAGGTCGAGGGTCAAGACCTGATGTGAGAAATGTCCAAAAAGGTCCTTGGTCTTAGGATTGCCTCTTCAGAGTGTGCTGACTAGGATAAAGGTACCTTTCCTTACTTTTTAGGTGAGGTGAGATCCTTGTGTGCTAGCCATGGACACATGGTGATTCTCCATGGGATGGTGGATTATGTGACCACTAGGAGTGTGCCATGAGAGTATTTTCTAGCTCTCTAGGTCGTGTGTGAGTGGTCAACTTGATTGCTAGGCTGATTTCCTCCCTTGTGTGAGATTATGGACTCTAGTGGGTAAGCCTTAGCCTCCATGGCTAAGTGGTGTGGCTTGTGAGAGGGCTGACTTGCCCAAGCTCTAGCTCTATATGTACTCCGTCATTTTGAGTGATTGAACAACCATTCTTCAGCACAAGTGATGCCCTTCCAATCACACATGCTCGCTGCTCCATATCTCCCTCTCTCCTTCAGAATCAACATTTGGCATCAGAGCCAAGTTCTGCCACTTTCAGCCAGCACAGGCCGTCACTTTAAGAATGACAGGTTGGGGTCATACCTTCACCCGATTTGAGGACCAACTACTAGATCTTCAAGTTCAACAGACAAGATTTCCAACGAGCCCAAGATGGAGAATTTCCCACAGTCGGATTGAGAGTTATGCTCAAAACGAAGTTGGCCAATGCTACACTCTTCTCTATGAGTAAGACTGTCGCCTTGTGATGACCATAACTCGTTTCTTTATCAAACTTAAAACGTGTCACATTCGAATTGTATTATTTCCAAAGCTTTCAATTCGTGCAAAACTATTTACATTCCATCCATTCGTTTGCGAGAAACGCTGTTTACAAGCTGGCTGGTCTGAGTTGGAGTAGGAGCAGATACATACCCTGTTTTCAAGAGGGCATATCTTATAAAATCCCCTGTTGATGACCCTGCTTTATGGGTCGATTTGAAAGTTTTTGAGCTGCATTTTCCAGGGGTGGACTCCGTTTTTAAAAATTCGCTGTCTGCTGGCATATACTGTCCATTTTCTGTCAGACAGATTTCTGGCAGAAGTAGCAGCAGAAGCAGGGGTAGCGCCGCGATCCAAGGGCAGCGCTGACCATCACCAAGGCTCAAAATGGCAGCAACTGGCATTGTGACAACAGCCCAGCCTTTGGAGAGGCAGGAGCGATGCGCCAACTTCACGTTTTGGAAGATCCGTACCCGCCTCCTTTTGGACGAGAGGGGCTTGTGGAGGGTGGTGAGCGGCGACGAGCCGGCTCCAGTTCCATATGCAAAAGGCATCACCGCAGCACAGGTGGTGGCGGGGAAGACTCCGCAAAAGGGTGCAGCTCATGGGGTTTCTTTTGCAGCTGTACCAGTAGTGTATGAGGAGTGGAAGAAAAAGGACAGGTAGGCCTACAGGTTGCTTGTCAACACCATCTCCAACTCGCATCTTTACTACGTGAGTGACAAGGCTACTGCAAAGGAGGGGTGGGATACGTTGTGGAAGAAGTATGAGAGCAAGGATCCTGCATTCCTCATGCTTTTGGAGGAAAAGATGACGGCACTGAAAATGCAGGGTGGTGAAGGGATGGAGGCGTATCTGAACAGGGCAAAGGAGCTGGCGAAGCAGTTGAGAGCGGCCGGCAACCCTGTGGAAGAGACGCGTTTCATCCTTCTCTTACTGAGGGGACTCCCAACCAGCTACGACACGATGTGAGAGACGCTGGAGTGCCAGCCACCTCTCGACCTCAACTTCATCTACACACACCTGGTGTAGGTGGAACTGCGTCACATTGGAGCAAAGCGCAATGGCGGCGGCAGCAGTGAAGCAGATTTTGTGGCCACGAGATCACGCAACCAGCAGCAGCAGCAGTAGTCTGGGTAGCAGAAACGCTGAAAGAAAGGCAAATGCCACTACTGCTAGAAAGAGGGACACTATGAAAAGGAGTCTTTCAAGCTCAAGAGGGACTAGAAGGAGCAACAGCAGCAGTAGTCATCGCAACAGCAGCAGTAAAAGCAGCAAGAGCAGCAGCAGCAGAAGTCACAACAGTGTCCGTAGCAGCAACAACAGCAGCAAAACCAGGCTGGTGTGCCCCACTTTGGCAACATAAATGTGGCCAAGGAGGTGTGTGACCGTCTCTTCATGGCGAAGTCTGACATGTCGCAGGTGGAGAAGGCGGATCTCGGATGGTACAAGGACTCAGGATGTACCAAGAGCCTCACACATCACAAGGAGTAGTTTACGCAGGTGCTATCCATCCCTCCCCGTCCTATCGCTATGGATGATGATCAGGTGGTGTATGCTAAGGGGATTGGAATTGTGGAGATGTGGTTGGAGACCCCACGTGGCATTGAAGAGGGAGTGTTCCATGGCATGCTGTATGTACCTGATGCTGCATTCAACCTCCTCTCACTCTCCTCTCTTACAAACACAGACTGCGCGTCGTCTTCGATGATGACTATGGCTACATCCTCAACAAGGATACGGAAGAGGAGTTGGCCAGGTCGGTGAAGGAGGGCGACATGTACCACCTGCTGGGGGCAACCAAGATCCTGCGTGAGCAGAGTCTTGCAGTAGTGGTGCAGGCAACAGATGGCAAGATCTGGCATGCGCGCTACGGCTACATCGGCATGCGCGCCTTGCAGCAGCTTCAAGAAAAGCAGATGGTGCGTGACCTGTCTATCATCTCTAACTTTGAGCAGCAGTTGTACATCGGCTGTTTGGAGGGGAAGCAGCATCGGGAGGCATTATCTACAGCACGGGAGCGTGCAAAGGAGGTGTTGGAGCTGGTCCACACGGACTTGTACGGACCGATGCAGACCCAGAGCTTTGGAGGCTCTAGGTATTTCCTGACCTTCATTTATGATTTCAGTTGTTACACTGCTGTGTACTTCCTTCCTTCCAAGCACCAGTGCTTTGACAAAATCAAGGAGTTCAAGGCCATGGTGGAGAACCAGACTGGCAAGAAGATCAAGGCGCTACGCANGCTACGGCTACATCGGCATGCGCGCCTTGCAGCAGCTTCAAGAAAAGCAGATGGTGCGTGACCTGTCTACCATCTCTAACTTTGAGCAGCAGTTGTACATCGTCTGTTTGGAGGGGAAGCAGCATCGGGAGGCATTATCTGGAGCACGGGAGCGTGCAAAGGAGGTGTTGGAGCTAGTCCACACGGACTTGTACGGACCGATGCAGACCCAGAGCTTTGGAGGCTCTAGGTATTTCCTGACCTTCATTTATGATTTCAGTTGTTACACTGCTGTGTACTTCCTTCCTTCCAAGCACCAGTGCTTTGACAAATTCAAGGAGTTCAAGGCCATGGTGGAGAACCAGACTGGCAAGAAGATCAAGGCGCTACGCAGCGATCGCGGAAGAGAGTATCTAAACAAGGAGTTCCAAGACTACCTCGCGGCAGCTGGCATCAAGGCGCAGCGTACCGCGCCGTACTCGCCGCAGCAATATGGTATAGCAGAACGCGCCAACGGTACCATTGTGGAGTCGGCGTCCTCCATGCTACACGCGGCTCGGCTGACCTACGACTTCTGGGCTGAAGTCGTGAGCACTGCGGTCTACATCAAGAACCGCGGTCAAACTAAGGCGCTGGAGCAAATGACGCCGTACGAGGCGTGGTTCGGCAAGAAACCGAGCGTGGGTCATCTCCGAGCATTTGGCAGCTTGGCGCACATGCACGTGCCTAAGGAGAAGTGGCAGAAATGGGACGCAAAGAGTGCGCAGATGCTGATGATTGGCTACGACGTGGCAAGCAAGGCCTATCCCCTCTACGAGAGGGATAAAGGCCACGTCATAAACTCTAGGGATGTCGTCTTCAACGAGAGCAACGTCATCGGCACCAACATTGTCTGTGAAGAGGTAGCAGAACCAGCAACTGACGAGACAGTGGGAGTTGAAATCCTTCCTGACCCAGTCTTTCCCGATCCTTCCTCTACTGTGACAGTGGGAGAATCACTCTACTCTCCCATGTCTGATGCAGCAGATACAACAACCTCATCAGCAGAAGCAGAGGAGGGAGATGTAGTACCACCAGTAGCAGCAGTTATGCCAGCAGCACCGTGCCAGCTGAACGCTAATGCTCTAGCACCAGGTCGCAGGTACCCTCTTAGGGTGTATTACAAGCCTGGTGAGCGCGACCATTTCTGGATACGACGGAAACCAGAACAGATGAACGTCGCACTTGCAGTAGATTCAGATGAGCCAAAGTCATAAAAGGAGGCCATGGCTACACCGAATGCCGCAGATTATGCGCATGCCGTGCAGCAGGAGATACAGTCGTAGCTGGACAATGGCACATTGGAGCTGACTGAACGTCCTCCTGGATGTAAGGTGATCAAGTGCAAGTGGGTATTCAAGAAGAAGTGGGGAGCAGATGGTAACCTTGAAAAGTACAAGGCGAGGCTGGTCGGCAAGGGCTACTCGCAGTAGGAGGACATCGACTAGACAGAAACTTTTGCCCTTCTTGCAATGTTTGCCTTTGTATGCACGCTCCTCTCTTATGCAGCAGCTAAGGACTTCGAGGTTCACAACATGGATGTCAAGACGGCATTCTTGAATGGTGATTTGGAAGAGGAGATGAACATGGAGCAGCCAGAGGGGTTCGTCATAGATGGCCAAGAGTACCTGGTTTGCAAGTTGTAGAAGTCGCTGTACGGCATCAAGCAAGCGTCACGTGCTTGGAACTAGAAGTTGGATGCGGCGTTGCAGTGCATGGGCTTTGAGCACAGTGAGTGTGACTATAGCGTTTATCGCTGGCACGTGGTCATGAGGTATTCATCATCATCGTCTATGTAGATGACATGCTCCTCCTTTCCAACAGCATGTCTGCAATGCAGGAGTTCAAGCACACAATGCAGGAGCGCTTCCAGATGTCTGATCTCGGGGAGGCATCATACTTCATCGGTATCTAGATCACGCGTGACTGCAAATCACGCTCTCTCTCGCTGCAGCTGAGGCAAAACCCATCGACACGCCGTTGGAGACGCGGGAGTACCTCGTGAGCTTCAATGGAGAAGCAAATGCATGTGAGCGGTAGAAGTACCTGAGCGCCGTCGGCAGCCTCATGTACCTGATGGTGGCAATCAAACCAGACCTCGCACATGCTATTAGCACTGTGAGCCAGCACATGGCAAACCCCGGACCTGATCACCGAAAGGCAGTGAAGTGGATCTTCCGCTACCTTGTGGGAACCATCAACATTGGCATCACCTACAAAGGCAACGACAAGAGCATCATTGGCTACACAGATGCACATTGGGCTTCAAATCCAGAGGACTGTAAATCCATCTCTGGACATGTGTTCCTCATGAATGGTGGGGCCATCAGCTGGTGCAGCAAGCGGTAGGTGGTCGTAGGCACCTCAACCACGGAAGCAGAGTACATCTCTCTCAGCTTTCGAGCCAAGGAAGCAGTTTGGCTTCAGCCTCTCATGGCAGAGATGAATGGGAGTACTGCAATTCCAGTTCTTGTGTGCATCGACAACCAGAGCGCAATCGCACTCGCCAAGAATCCTGAGCACCATGCACACACCAAGCACATTGACATCGCATATCATTTCATCAGGCATATGGTGCAAGAGGATGCTATCAAGTTGGAGTTTACTCCAACCATCAAGCAGGTCGCTGATTTTTGCACCAAGCCAGTGACGCGTGAGAAGCAGGACTTCAGCATGAAAATATGTGGACTCAGTCCACTCTGATTGCGGCAAAGTGGGAGATTGTTGGAAAAGGAGCCATCTGGCTCAGTTTCATGTCCACAGGAGCAAGTTCCAGAAGAGTACCAGATGCCTACTCCGATTGTCGATCCGACTTTGGCATTTATAAGATCAGATGGCAAAATGTCTACGGTCCAAGTTTGAGGTTTATCCAACGGTCGGATTGGGAGATATGAACTCCGGGTTTTCGGGCTCTTCGACCGCCGATATCCGGTTGACCATGGGCGATGGCTCCATGCCTTAGCCTGAGAAAAGAAAAAGGCAAGAGGTCCAGGCTCAAGACCTGATGGGAGAAATATCCAAAAAGGTCATTGGTCTTAGGATTGCCTTGTCAAAGTTTGCTGACTTGGATAAAGGTACCTTTCCTTACTTTTTAGGTGAGGTGAGATCCTTGTGTGCTAGCCATGAACACATGGCGATTCTCCATGGGATTGTGCATTATGTGACCACTAGGAGTGGGCCATGAGAGTATTTTCTAGCTCTCTAGGTCGTGTTTGAGTGGTGAGCCTGATTGCAGGGCTGATTTCCTCCCTTGTGTGAGATTATGGACTCTAGTCTGTGAGCCTTAGCCTCCATGGCTAAGTAGTGTGGCTTGTGAGAGGGCTGACTTGCCCAAGCTCTAGTTGTATATGTACTCCATCATTTTGAGTGATTCAATAACCATTCTTCAGCACAACTGATGCCCTTCCAATCACATATGCTCGCTGCTCCAAGGCTCCCTCTCTCCTCCAGATCCAACACTTGGTATCAGAGCCATGTTCTGCCAGTTTCAGTAAGCACAGGCTGTCACTTTCAGAGTGACAGGTTGGGGTAAACCCTTCACCAAATTTGACTATTGATCACTTGATCTTCATGTTGAAGAGACAAGCTTTCCAACGAGTCCAAAATCACGAAGATCCAATAGTCGGATAGAGACTTATGCTCAAAACGAGGTCGGCCAGAGCTACACTCTTCTCTCTGAGTAAGACTGTCGCCTTGTGATGACCGTAACCCTCTCGTTTCTTTGTCAAATTTGAAAAATAGTACATACAAATTGAATTGTCTTTCCTAGGCTTTCCATTGGTGAAAAAATATTTGCATTCCATTGGTACGTTTGGGAGAAACGCCGTTTACAAGCTGGCTGATGTGAGCAGGAGTAGGAGCAGAAGCATACCATGTTTTCAAAAGGACACGTCTCTGATAATCCCCAGTTGATGATCCTCTTTTATGGTTTGATCTGATAGGTTTTGAGCTGAATTTACCAGTGTTGGGCTTAGTTTCTCAAAACCCCCAGTTTGCTGGCCTCTACACACCATTTTCTGTCAGACAGATTTCTGGGTGAAGCAGCAACAGAAGCAGGGGTAGCGCCGCTACTCAAGGGCAGCGCTGAGCATCACCAAGGCTCAAAATGGCAGTAGCAGGCGTGGTAATAGCAGCCCAGCCGTACCCGCCTCAGGCAGGCCTACAGGTTGCTTGTCAACACCATCTCCAACTCGCATCTTTACTACGTGAGTGACAAGGCTACTGCAAAAGAGGGGTGGGACACGTTGTGGAAGAAGTATAAGAGCAAGGATCCTGCATTCCTTATGCTTTTGGAGGAGAAGATGATGCCGTTGAAAATGCAGGGTGGCAAAGGGATGGAAGCGTACTTGGACAGGGCAAAGGAGCTGGCGAAGCAGCTCTAAGCGGCCGGCAATCTTGTAGAAGACAAGCGCTTCATCCTCCTCTTACTAGAGGACTCCCAACGAGCTATGATACGGTGCGAGAGACGTTGGAGTGCCTACCGACTCTCGACCTTGACTTCATTTGCACGCACCTGGTGCAAGTGGAAGTGCGTCGCAATGCAGCAAAGCGCAATGGCAGCAGCAGCAGCAGTGAAGCACCTTTCATGGCCATGGGCTCACGCAACCAGCATGAGTAGTAGTCCGGGCAACAGGGAGGCAAGAAGAAGGGCAAGTGCCCAAATTACCAAAAGGAGAGGCAGTATAAGAAAGAGTGCTTCAAGTTCAAGAGGGACCAGAAGGAGCAGCAGCACTAGCAGCAAAAGCAGCAATCTCTGCATCAAAAGCAGAAGCAGTCACAACAACGTCAGCAACAGCAGCAACAACAGCAGAACCAGACCGGCGTGCGTCATTTTCGCAACATGAACGTCGCCGAGGAGGTGCGCGACCGCCTCTTCATGGTGAAGTCTGACATGTCAAAGAAGGAAAAGGTGAATCTGGACT
This sequence comes from Penium margaritaceum, assembly GCA_023375785.1. Lineage (NCBI taxonomy): Eukaryota > Viridiplantae > Streptophyta > Zygnematophyceae > Desmidiales > Peniaceae > Penium > Penium margaritaceum. The sequence goes on along the minus strand of SZWC01021391.1, from coordinate 24,020 downwards.
GGTACAAGGACTCGGGGTATACGAAGAGTCTCACGCACCACAAGGAGTGGTTTATGCAGCTGCTCTCCATTCCTCCCCGTCCGATTGCTTTGGGTGATGATCGGGTGGTATATGCTGAGGGGATTGGGATTGTAGAGATGTGCTTGGAGACCCCGCGTGGTATTGAAGTGGGAGTGTTCTATGGCGTGCTATATGTGCCTGATGCTGTGTTCAACCTTCTCTCAGTGTCCTCTCTAACCAACTCAGGATTACGCGTCATCTTTGACGATGACTATGCCTAAATCCTCGACAAGGAAACAGGAGAGGAGTTGGCCAGGTCGGTGAAAGAAGGAAATATGTACCGCCTGCTGGGGTCGACCAAGATCCCGCGCGAGCAGAGCCTTGCAGCAGTGGTGTAGATCGGCGAAATCTGATGGAAAAATCTGGCATGCGCGCTACGACCACATCGGCAAGCGCGCCTTACAGCAACTTCAAACAATGTAGATGGTGCGTGACTTGCCGACCATCTCTAACTCAGAGCAGCAGTTGTGCATCGGCTGTTTGGAGGGGAAGCAGCATCGCGAGGCGTTCTCTGGAGCAGGAGAGCGCGCGAAGGAGGTGCTAAAGCTGGTCCACACAGACTTGTGTGGCGGGATGCAGACCCAGAGCTTTAGAGGCTCTAGGTATTTCTTCACCCCTATTGATGATTTCAGTTGTTACATTGCTGTGTAATTCCTTTTCTCCAAGGACCAGTGCTTTAACAGGGTCAAGGAGATCAAGGCCATGGTGGAGAACCAGACAAGCAAGAAAATCAAGGCGTTGCGCAGCGAGCGCGGTGGAGAATACCTGAGCAAGGAGTTCCAAGACTACCTCGCAGCAGCAGGCATCAAGGCAAAGCGTGTCGCGCCATACTCGTCGCAGCAGAACGGCGTAGTAGAACGTGCCAATCGCACCATCGTTGAGTCGGTGCGCTCCATGCTGCACGCGGCTCGGCTTACTTATGACTTTTGGGCAGAAGTAGTAAGCACTGCGGTGTACATCAAGAACCGGAGTCCAACTAAGGCCCTAGAGCATTTGACGCCGTACGAGTCGTGGTTCGGCAAGAAGCCGAGCGTGGATCATCTTTGCGCGTTTGGCAGCTTGGCGCACATGCACGTGCCAAAGGAGAAGCGGTAAAAGTGGGACACGAAGATCGCGCAGATGCTGATGATTGGCTACGACGTGGCAAGTAAGGCGTATCGCCTTTACGAGAGGGAAAGAGGCCACGTCATCATCTCCACGGATGTCGTCTTCAACAAGAGTAACGTCATTGGCACAAACATTGTTTGTGAAGAGATAGCAGAAGTAGTAGCTGACGAGGCAGTGGGAGCAAATATCCTTCCTGACCCAGCCTCTCCTGATCCTTCCCCCGCTATGACAGTGGGAGAACCAGTCTACTCTCCCATGTGTGATTTAGCAGATATAGCGGCCTCATCGGTAGAAGCAAAGGAAGAAGATATACCACCATTAGCAGAAGCAGTGGTGCCAGCAGCACCGCGCCAGCCGCCTGCTAACGCTCCAGCACTAGGTCGAAGGTACCCTCTCAGGGTGCGTTACAAGCCTGGTGAGCGCGTGCATTTCTGGATACTTCAAAATCCATACCAGATGAACGTCGCAGTTGAAGTAGAGTCCGATGAGCCGGCGTCGTACAAGAAGGCTATAGCTGGACCAGATGCAGCAGATTGGGCGCAAGATGTGCAGTAGGAGATACATTCATAGCTCGACAACGGCACGTGGGAGCTGACAAAGCTTCCGCGTAGACGCAAGGTGATAAAGTGTAAGTGGGTACTCAAGAAGAAGCAGGAAGCAGATGCCAACCTGGAAAAGTACAAGGCAAGGCAGGTCGCCAAGGGCTACTTGTAGGAGGAAGGCATCGACTACACAAAAACCTTTGCCCCTCTTGCAAATTTTGCCTCCGTGCGTACGCTGCTTTCCTATGTAGTAGCAGAGGACTTTGAGGTCCACCACATGGACGTCAAGACGGCGTTCCTGAACGGTGACCAGGAGGAGGAGATTTACATTGAGCAGCCGGAGGGATTCGTCATAGATGGCCAGGAGCACCTGGTTTGCAAGCTGCAGAGGTCGTTGTACGACCTCAAGTAAGCGTCGCGTGCTTGGAACCAGAATTTGGATGCGGCATTGTAGTGCATGGGGTTTGAGCGTAGTGAGTGTGACTACAGCGTCTATTGCTTGCAGCATGTTCATGAGGTGCTCATCATCATCGTCTATGTGGATGACATGCTCCTCCTCTCCAATAGCATGCCTGCACTGTCGTAGTTCAAGGAGGCCATGCAGGAGCACTTCCAGATGTCTGATCTCAGGGAGGCATCATACTTCCTCGGTATCCGGAACAAGCGTGACCGCAAATCACGCTCTCTCTCTCACTACAGCAGAGCCGCTATATCAAGGATGTCTTGCAGCGGTTCGGCATGGCAGAGGCAAAACCCATCGGCACGCCGCTGGAGACGCAGTAGTACCTCGTGAGCTTCAATGGAGAAGCAAATGCAGCTGAGCGGCAGAAGTACCAGAGCGCCCTCGGCAGCCTTATGTACCTGATGGTAGCAACCAGGCCGGACCTCGCATAGGCAGTTACCGCTGTGAGCCAGCACATGGCAAACCCCGGACCTGAGCACCAGAAGGCAGTGAAGTGGATCTTCCGCTACCTTACTGGAACCATCAACATCGGCATCACCTACAACGGCAACGACAACAGCATCATCGGCTACACAGACGCAGATTGGGCTTCAAACCCTGAGGACTGCAAGTCCATCTCTGGACATGTGTTCCTCATGATGGTGGACTAGAGTCCATAATGTCACACAAGGGAGGAAATCAGCCAAGTAATCAGGCTGACCACTCACATATGACCTAGAGAGCTAGAAAATGCTCTCATGGCACACTCCTAGCGGTCACATAACCCAAAATCTCATGGAGAGTCTCCATGTGTCCATGGCTAGCACACAAGGATCTCATCTCACCTAAAAAGTAAGGACATGTACCTTTTTCCTAGTCAATACACTCGAACAGGGCAACCCAAGAATCTAGGACCTTTTTGGATATTTCTCCCATCAGGTCTTGACCCTGGACCTCTTGCCTTTTCCTTTTCTCAAGCTAAGGCATGGAGCCATCACCCATGGTCTCCCAGATATCGGGAGTTGATGAGCACAGAAAACTCGAAAATTCATTTATCCCAATCCGACCGTTGGATTGGCCACAAACTTAGACCGTAGACATATTGCCACCTGATCTTTCCAATGTAGAAGTTGAATTGATGACCAGAGGAAGGATCTGGTACTTTCTTGGAACTTGCTCCTATGGACGTGAACCTGAGCCGAATGGCTCCTTTTCCAACAAAAGTCATTGCTGAGAGAGCGAAATGGACCGGACTCAGCTGGTCATGCTTGGCTCAGGGAGAACTTGTGACCGTAATGGAGGCAATGAACATTTCAGATGCGGCCAAGTGATGGGAGGTAGTGGATAGCAAAATTGTATCCATTGAAGAGAATGGAACATGGGCAGGCCCCTAAACGCGCATGTGGTGGGGTCAAAATGGGTACGCCGGAAAAAATCCAAGTAGGATGGCACTAACGACAAGTAAAAATCAAGAGTTGTGGCGAACGGGTTTGCCCAATGTGCAGGCTTGGAGAACGAGGAGACCTTCGTGCCTCTCATCACCTTTGCCTCCATCAGATCCATGCTGGGCATTGCTATTGCAAAAGATCTGGAAGTCCACCAGATGGATGTCAAGACAGCTTTCCTCTACGGGAAGCTAGACAACGAAGTACGGAAGGAAGTGTTCGAGGGAGGGAAAGGTCCAAATAGCAAGGTTTTCAAACTGGTCAAAGTACTCTAGTAGCTGAAACAGGCTCCGAGGATGTGGTACAAGGAGATGTACGGCTTCATGCTCGGCCTCACCTTCACGCACTGCCAAAATGACCCTAGTGTCTATGTGCGGGAGGATGAGCAAGGCTTGATGCTAGTTGCACTGTACGTGGATGACTTGATCATCTGCTCGTCATCAGTCAAGCTGTTGAAAAAGCTAAAGACAGATCTTAGCAACAAGTAGAAGATGAAAGACATGGGTTTGCTTGAGTTCTATCTCGGGATAGCCGTCCACCGCGATAGAGCAACAGGCACCATTGAGCTGACCAGAACAAGTGTATCATGGACATCCTCAAGCGCTATAACATTGAGGACTGCAAGCCCATCAGCAAACCCATGACAACGGACATCAAGCTCTCCTCCTCCATGAGTTCTAGCACAGAAGCAGAACGTTGTGAGATGGAGAACATTCCCTACCAGTCTGCAATTTGCAGCCTCATGTATGCCATGGTAGGAACACGCCCTGACATTTTCTATACTGTGGGACAAGTGAGCAGGTTTGTGGCCAATCCAGGGCCACAGCACTTGCAAGCAGTCAAGCGCATCATGCGCTATCTACAAAAGACAAGACACATGGAACTCTAGTTTGGAGGCCAAGAAGGTTCTGACACTCTACGGCTGGTGTGATACATTGACCCCGACTAGGGAGGAAGAATCAATGAGAGAAAATCGACCTCCGGCTTTGTGTACCTCTTAAATTGTGGTGTAGTCTCTTGGGCAAGCGGAAAACAAGACCGTGTCTCCCTCTCTATTGCTGAGACAGAGTGGATTGCTCTGTCAAAGGCATGCAAGGAAATAAAGTGGCTATGCAATTTGCTTGCTGAGATGAAAGTGCCATAACCGGCGGCAACAGAGGTCCGCATCAAGATCAAGAGTGACATGAAAATGGCACAGGATGATGTCATCTCCCGGCGGACCAAGCACATCGACATGAGGTACCACTACTCATACAACCTGGTCGCAAAGGAGATTGTGGACCTAGAATACGTGGAGAACAGGAAAACGCTCGCAGATTGCATAACAAAGTCCCTTGACAGCAAATTCCACATTACAGGTACTTGAGGCATTGGTATGGTCAACGTAGCAAACGAAGACTGAGTCCAAGACTGCTGGAGAGAGGAGAGATCTCACAGCTAATGGGCAGAGGTGCAAGGGAGAGTTTGTTGACCTGATATGCTCCTTGTTCATGGCTTACATTTGGACAGGCATAGGACAGACTAGGCATACATTGCTCCCTAGGAGTAAGTCCCTTAAGTCTGGTCCAGATAGAGAAGACATGACTGCTCCTTTGGAACACGTCCCCTTGGTCTAAACTGGATAGTATAGCGAGCAAACACTACTTAGGACAACTCCTTGTAACTTAGACGTTCTAGATTTAGCCTCTAGAGCGAGAGGTCACTGGGTCAAGTCCCAGGCCAGTGACTAATTTTCGTTGTGACGAAAAGGGGGACAAGAACGTTCTAAGAGACATCTTAGAACATTCCAAGGTCCGTCCTGGTGGCTGGTGCCGCTTGGCGGTCACAGGGAATGCCATGTAGGTAGGGGGGATGATGCAATCTAGATTGCCCCCAAAGTGGCTCATCCAAGGGCCCAGTGCACGCCTAGGCTAGAAGCTGGCTGTAGTACTATACGAACCTGTGAGTTGCCTATCATTGAGTACAGTTCTTACCTTTGAGACTCCTCACAGAGTTGTGCACTAGAGGCAGCTACTAAAGATGCATTCGTTGGTCAGAGCTCCAAGAGTTTGCTCCTCGTGCGAATGTGACCAGCTGCTAAGGACAAAGTACAAGGAAGAGATTCCTATGAACTGCTTAGTGTGGAACCTTGGCTCTGAGGGTGATATCATATCTTGGTTACTATACTAAAAGTGGTCGACAGGAACCAATGTGTCGGAACCCATTTTCTAGACCGTCGCTTTAGGCACGTTGACACTAATGACGTGCGGTAGAAGATCGACACGCAACTACAGGCGATGGCCCTCCTCATGGCTTTTCCTAATAGTTGGAGCCCTCTTGTTATAGTCTTGGGAGGATAAGCAGAGGACAAGCTCACTTATGGCGTAGTCATTGAATACATCGGTAACGAGGCACAGCAACGGAGTTGCGAGAGGTTCCTGACATCCTCATTGGCCATTCTCACCTAAACGCTTGGTGACGAAAGCGTGGCCAAGGGAGGTAACGGACATGGTGACAGCAAGAAGGACGCCAAGAAGTATGCATGCCGAAATTTCGGCAAGGACCACTAGGCCCGTGAGGGCACGGAGGAGACAAAGACTAGAGGCAAAGATGCCAAAGGCAAGAAGTCGTTCCTCAACGGCACTCAAAACCACTACCTCAATAAGGCAAACTGGCGATCCCTTGACTCCAGAGCGTAGGAGTATACCCACGTCAAGAAGGTTGGGTTCATCAAGTACACCAAGTCCAACAAATCCATGGGGGTCGTGAACGACAAGGTCGAGCCATAGGCCGGCCAAGGAAATGTGGACCTGGAGGTGGTTGGCGGAAAGCAGTTCATCAAGGACATGCAGTACATACCTAGCTTGACTGACTTTCTAAGTGTCAGCCGCCGGACTGACAAGGGATACGAGATGCTCTTCAGGAGAAGAGGGGCAGTCCTGCTGGAGGCATAGCGTGAATGAGACCTTTACATCATGGAGACGAAGGTGAATCCGCGATGACAGATTCAGCGGACTCGCAAGAACGCACCGTCTGTTGGAAAAAGAGCCATCCGGCTCGGTTTTAGGTCCACAGGAGTAAGTTCCAAGAAAGTACCATGCGCCTACTTCAATCATAAATTCGAAATCATCATTACAAAGATCAGGTGGCCAAACATCCACGATCCAAGTTTGAGGCCGATCCAACGGTCAGATTGGGAGGTATGAATTTTGTATGTTTCTGGGATCATCGACCGCCGACATCTAGATGACCATGGGCGATGGCTCAATGCCTTAACCTGAGAAAAGAGAAAGACAAGAGGCCCAGGGTCAAGACTTGATGGGAGAAATATCCAAAAAGGTCCTAGATTCTTCGATTGCCTTGTCAGAGTGTACAGACTAGGAAAACTGTACCTCTCCTTGCTTTTTAGGTATAGTGAGGTCCTTATGTGCTAGCGATGGACACATGGCAATTCTCCATGCGATTCTGGGTTATGTGACTACTAAGAGTGTGCCATTTGAGCATTTTCTAGCTCTGTAGGTTGTATGTGTTGGATCTGGAGGAGAGAGGGAGCCTTGGAGCAGCGAGCATGTGGGATTGAAAGGGCATCACTTGTGCTGAAGAATGGTTGTTCAATCACTCAAAATGATGGAGTACATATAGAGCTAGAGCTTGGGCAAGTCAGCCCTCTCACAAGCCACACCACTTAGCCATGGAGGCTAAGGCTCACACACTAGAGTCCATAATCTCACACAAGGGAGGAAATCAGCCTAGCAATCAGGCGGACCACTCACACACAACCTAGAGAGTTAGAAAATTCTCTCATGGCACACTCCTAATAGTCACATAACCCACAATCTCATGGAAAATCGCCGTGTGTCCATGGCTAGCACACAAGAATCTCACCTCACCTAAAAAGTAAGGAGAGGTACCTTT
>SZWC01021390.1:19904-33248 GCA_023375785.1 Penium margaritaceum | reverse complement strand
CGCGGTTCCATCTATTGTCGTGTCGTTGCACCGCTTGCACCATTGCGTGCCCCTTGCCAACCGAAGACCTTCAGGTGCGCCACGTTTGGCTTTCGCCCGCTCCAAACCTCTTGCGGCTTCTTCCAGCCGCCCTTACCCTTAATCACCGCTGTTGGGATGAGGTTGATGGTGTAGGTCGCTATACACACATCCTCCGCCCAGAACCCTTGCGACAACCCTGCATCCACAAGCATGGTCCGCACCATGTTGAGCAGCGTCTGGTTCGCCCGCTCCGCCACTCCGTTGAATTGTGGCAAGTACCGCGTAGTGGGTTCCCACTTGATGCCCTGAAGTTTCATCCACCCGCTGGAGCCCACGTACTCTCCGCCATTGTTGATGTGTAGCGCACTGACCATCTGGCCAGTCTGCCTCTCCACCGTTTCAATGTAGTCCTTCAGCTGGTCTTGGACCTCGGCTTTTTGCTTCATGAAGTACACGTAGAGTTTTCTGTTGCAGTCGTCAATGAAGGTGACGAAGTATCTCAAGCCACTGTTTGACGGTGTTTTGAATGGTCCGCATACGTTGTCGTGCACGACCTCCAGCTGTTCCTTTGCGCGAGCCTCATTCTTGTTGAACTACTTGTGCCTCGCCTATGCCCAAAATGCAAGGTTTGCACCTTTTGTGTGCTGCCTCATCTGCTGTTGCATTTGCTGCACCGTCGATGACGAGGCCGCACACCATGTCNTCGTGCACGACCTCCAGCTGTTCCTTTGCGCGAGCCTCATTCTTGTTGAACTACTTGTGCCTCGCCTATGCCCAAAATGCAAGGTTTGCACCTTTTGTGTGCTGCCTCATCTGCTGTTGCATTTGCTGCACCGTCGATGACGAGGCCGCACACCATGTCGCTCTTTGCCATCTCCTTAACGGTTGCGGGCGCCGAATGCCCCAACTGTCGATGTGAGAGCTTCAGGTTATCGCTTTCTTGCTTGGCCATGTTGACAACGCGCTCCTGCGAGTCCGCTGTATTTGATGCCGCGGGGATCACCTTGGTCTCCACAATGTAGAGACCACCCTCACGCTTTGCCTCCAGCACGTCCTTGTCGTCACCGTCAATGTGCACCACTGCACCTTTCCTGCGGAAGAGCACCTCATACCCCTTATTCGTTAAGCGGCTGACACTTAAAATGTCAGCCAGGTTGGGGACGTGCTGTACATCNCGATGTGAGAGCTTCAGGTTATTGCTTTCTTGCTTGGCCATGTTGACAACGCGCTCCTGCGAGTCCGCTGTATTTGATGCCGCGGGGATCACCTTGGTCTCCACAATGTAGAGACCACCCTCACGCTTTGCCTCCAGCACGTCCTTGTTGTCACCGTCAATGTGCACCACTGCACCTTTCCTGCGGAAGAGCACCTCATACCCCTTATCCGTTAAGCGGCTGACACTTAAAATGTCAGCCAGGTTGGGGACGTGCTGCACATCACGGATTGTGCACAACTCCTTCATACCGCCCACCACGACTTCCACCTCCACATCGCCTTGGCCGGCCGCCGGCTTGACTTTATCGTTTGCGACCACCATCGACTTGGAGGACTTCTTGTAGGTGTCAAATCCCACCTTCTTGACTTGGGTGTGCTCTTCGGCCCCGGAACCCAGGCACCGCCTGTTGGTCTTCTTGAGGAAGTGGTTCTTGTTGCCGTTGAGGAGCAACCTGCCCTTTCTGTTTTTGCGGCCGGTCTTCGCCTCCTCTAGGCACTTATGCGCCCAATGGCCCCTCTTGTCGAAGTTGCGGCATGCACCTTTCTTGGCGCCCTTCTTGCCACCGCCTTTTCCGTTGCTTCCTGTGCCCTCGCTTCTGCCACCACGCGTTTTGGTGACGAGGGCCGATGAAGAAGATGAGGACTCCCCGCAGCTACGTCACTGTGCCTCGTTGCGGATGTACTCTGCGACCGCGTCATGGGTAAGCTTGTCCTCCGACCATCCTCCAAGGATGGTGATGAGTGGGCCCTAATCGTCAGGTAGGGCCATGAGGAGGGCCATCGCCTGTAGTTGCGTGTCGATCTTCCACCCCACGTCGTTGCATTGCAAGGCGAGCGACTCAATCTGCTGCATGGCAAAGATGACATCATCTCCCTCATCAATTTCNCAAGGATGGTGATGAGTGGGCCCTAATCGTCAGGTAGGGCCATGAGGAGGGCCATCGCCTGTAGTTGCGTGTCGATCTTCCACCCCACGTCGTTGCATTGCAAGGCGAGCGACTCAATCTGCTGCATAGCAAAGATGACATCATCTCCCTCATCAATTTCACCATGAGGAGCCACTTCATCGCGAAGATTTCATTCGCGAGCGACTTGGATTGGTGGATGGCACATAGTTTTTTCCAAGCTTTGGTTGCCAGCTTGCAGCCTTGGAAGTAGCTCCACTGCGACTCGGCTGTCCCGGACACGAGGAGCATGAGCGCCTCCGTGTTATTCTTTTCGAAGGCCTGCTTCTCCGCGTCTGTAACAGTGGCCTCTACGAGCACCTCCTTTCCCAACATGACGTCCGGCAGCCCCTTATGCGAGAGGTACACTTTGAACTGCCACCTCCATAGTCCAAACCCTGGGCCGCCCGCGTACTTCTGAATGGATTGCATCTCCCTCTGCGCCATGTGCGCAGCTGCTACTCCGACGGGTTCTCAATAGTTCACAGCGACGTCCACGATGACGATCCCGTGTGTTACGGAAGACATGAACATAGGAGGTTATCAGACCCATGGGCCCATAACCCTCTGTTAGGAGGAAAGTGCGTGGTGCGGTCCCGAAGTTTTTCTGATCGTCTATAGTCCTTCATGTCTTCTCTTTTGGACGAATCTGAGACTTAGCGTGAGCTTTCTGGTCGCCTCACACTATGTGAGCAGACATTTAGAGACAGTCAATTTTGCAAAGGGAATAATGTGATTTGGCATTAGTTTTTGTATATAGACATGATCACAGCATTTATAGTGCTCTTCATGAGCTTTCCAACGCACCAAACTGCTNCCCACGTTGTAGGGTGCAAGTGGATCATGGTCAAGAAGCCGAAGCAGGATGGGACCATCGATCGCCACAAGGCACGGCTGGTGGCCAAGGGTTTTGTGTAGAGGCCGGGGAGGGAGTACGACGAGACGTACACGCCCGTCGTCACCTTTGCGACGATCGGGTCTCTCCTTGTGACAGGAGCGGCCAAGAACTTAGAGGTTCACCAAATGGATGTCAAGAATGTCTTTGTCTACAGAAATCTTGACAAATAAGTCCTGATGGAGGTGCCCGAGGAGGTGGATGCACCATCCAGAAAAGTTTGTAAGCTCGTCAAGTCATTGTATGGGCTGAAACAGGCCCCGAGGTGCTAGTAGCAGGAGATCGACCCCTTCATGGAGGAGCCCGGGTAAGGTCACTACGAGAATGACCTTAGAATGTACGTACGAGGGGACAATGATGGCCTCGTCTTGGTGGCTCTTTACGTTGCTGGCCTCATCATCTGTGCATCATCCACAAAGCTGCTAAAGAACATCAGGAAGCAGCTGACCAGCTGGTTCCACTTGAAAGAACTGGGGCCTCTTGAGTACTTCCTAGTCATCAATGTCATGTGGGATCGCCCAGTCGGCACCATNTCGGGCTACGTGTGCATGCTGAACGGAGGAGCCGTGTAATGGGCGAGTCGCAAGCAAGACTACGTCTCCCTCTCCATAGTCGAAGCAGAGTACATCGCTCTAGTGGAAGCGTGCAAGGAGGGAATGTGGCTGCGGAGCTTGCTCCAAGAGATACGAGTACCTTAATCCGCTACAACGGTGGTGAAGTTGGACAGCAAGTCTTCCATCGACATATCCAAAAACGGCACCTTGACACAGAGGACAAAACACATCGAAGTTCGGTACCACTTCAGTCGCGATCCGGTTGCAAAGGGAGCAGTGGAGCTGGAGCACGTTGCGTCCAAGCTCAACCGGGCAGACATGCTGAAAAAACCCGTTGACCGAGAACTCCACCTCGCACAAAGGCATGGTATTGGCATGAGGAGCGCAAGTGACGAAAACTGAATACATGACAAGTGGTCAGAGGTGCAAGGAAGATATTGTTATGATTTGGATGCCCCTTGGCCACTAGTCTCCAGAATGGGCAATTAGTGGATGGACCAGGCATGCACTACTCCTGTGGAGCAAGTCCCCTGGGTCTGGTCCAACAGGCCAGGCATGCACTGTCCTTGTTCAAGGATAAGTCCCCTGGGCGTCTGACAATGGCTGGTCAGATTGTCAATCTGACCATATTGATGGAAAGAGCAGGCGGCAAACCGCTAGCTATCCAAGTTTCGGGCCGATCCAACGGTCTGATTGGAAGATGGAATATGTGCCTTGGATTAGGGGATGACTTCCCTGGTTGAGGGGATGATGTCCTTAGACTAAGGAGAGAAATCGGCCGAGGCGCGCTCGCTTCAGCTCAGCCAAGGCACATGCGCATTGGCTGCCAAAGGCAATCCTGAGCTATTCATGCCTTGTACTTGCCATTGTCTCAACTACTCCTTCACTTGATGTCTCTTGTTTGAGCTGTGTGCTTGAGACCGAGCATAATATGAACTGCTAAGGTGGTTGTAACCCTTCGTGTGAGAGTGCTTACTTCATTTGTTGGGATCCCATACCAAGGAAGAAGAAGGCTTAGAGGGCGAGAGCCCCTAAGACCTTGAGCAAAAGCACCTGGGTTACTAGGTCTCAACAGAAGCATAGATTACTCATTGGGGGTAATTGTGATCCTTCGGTGAAACTCCCTTGGACGGTCGACAGTTGCCATTGTGTCGGCACTGTTTTCTAGACCAGAACCTGAGGCCACGTGGCTCACGAATGAGAGGTGGTCTGCTCTAAAGGCCATCCACCGGTAGCATGAGACCGGTGGGACCTCATAAATGGCCAACGGCGCCATTCTCATGTCGCCGACCGCTAGCGTTCTACCCTTGGAGCAAATCAACATGCAATGGCAACACGTGCTGATGTGACCAACCAAGTGGAACGACTTCTTGCACACAATACTTGCATGATTCGGAAGGCTGTGCGAGAAGTCCAACGCTACGTACAAGATCTAGCGTCTGCGTCAGTAGTCTAGCGTGGAAGAGTATACGAGGAGACTTTGCGAAATCAACATTGGTGCAGAAATTGCCCTGGCGAGATCTGTTTTCGCTACAACAACGGCCTCAAGCAAGACATCTGATGAGCGATCTCCATTTTGGCATCCAAAAAGACTTCCAGCGGATGATCGTAGCAGCAAAAAGGATAGACAACGTCGACTACAATGCTCAGATCCAAGAAGCCTATGGCTGGCAACCTCCCAACCATAATCATTGTGGAAAGAGAAAAAGCCAGTCAGGGGACTCCTCGACGCCAATGGAAGTGGACGCCATCAACCACAGAGATACGTGCACCTGCTACAACTAGAAAACATTTGGAAAAATTGCTTACAACTGCCAAAGCAAGCGCCAGGCCAAAACTGGGGAGAAGTTATAGAAAAATGAGTCAGAAAACGGCAAGGGGCAGGAGTGAAAGGCGCGACTCTTGTCCGTGAGGAGTGATCAGTGCCGAACAATTGTCCATCTCAACGGCCTATGACACCATAGAGGGTTTCTGAAATCGCAAAGTTGGATGAGGGGTACAAGGACGAGTAACCAGCGATACTACTAAAAGTGCAACCCCGAGGTCGTAAAAGTCATAGAACGGCACCAGTGGTATTGGATGGAGGAGCTTCTCACAGCTTTGTAAGCAACAACATGGTTCTTCACTACAGCCATGACCTGGTGGCATTGGTGAAACAACACTACGGAGCAAACGTGCGCTAAGTGCGCGAGATGAACCAGGCAACAGACTGAAATGGTGGTTCAGTACTCACGTAATGAACCATGCGACTAACTGAAATGACAGCGACGCCGCCATGCTAATGTCATGTGCTCATAAAGGAAGCTCCAGTCACTGGAGCGAGAAGATTCCCCATAGAGGAAGCTTTGTGAAGTGCAAAACAACATACAGTTGAAACTGTAGCGGCCGGTCAAACTCAACGTTCATCACACAAACTGTAAGACAATTTCTCTTTGTTTTGTACAAGGAGGTAAAGCCGTGTACCTGTTGCGTGCATGGCACACAACAGGCATGAGCTGTAGCGCCACCAAGTGCATTGAANCTTGTCAACTGGGAGCTGCAGGCAGCACAAGTAGCAAGCAGCAGCAGTAGGCAGCAACAACAGGTAGCAGCAGTAGCAAACATCAACCGTGGAAGTGCACTAGAGTTAGACCGTCCAATAGCGCAGCCATGCACCTGGAACTACTACTGACAAGCAGCAGCATTAGCAGACTGCAGCTAGCAGCAGATGCAGCCATCAGGAGCAGCCAACACGTTGCTGGCTCAGAATCACCAGCACATTCATCAAAACAATCAGTCGCGGGAGCAGCAGCCAGCAGATGCGGCAGCAAGCAGGAGCAGGTAGCTGCAGCTGGTTATGCCTCTTATAGCAGCTAGCAGCAGAAGCAGCCAGTAGTAGTGGCAGCCAGCAGGGGCAGGCAGAAGAAGTAGGTTGTGCCCCTTGCAGCTGCCGGTAGTACAAGCAACCAGGAGTAGCGGCAGCCAGCAGGAGGAGGCAGCAGCAGTAGGTTGTGTCTCTTGTAGCAGCCGGCAGCAGAAGCAGCCAGCACCAAGCTCAGAATCATCAGCACATTCAGTCAAACCATCAGCCACGGGAGCGGTAGCCTGGAGCAGCGCAGCAGCAAGTAGCAGTGGCAGCCAGCGCATTGGGTTGTCTAGAAATTCTCCTCAACTGCCACAATGGCAGCGGTACTAGCTCCAGTTATACTAGCAGTGCTGGTAGGGGTTGTGGCTATGACCAGCACATCAAGAATGGTAGACGGCATGGGCTTGGGCAAAGAGAGAGTGGCTGCAGAAGACTTGGACAATGAGGAGGAGTCAGATGGTGAGGGGGAGGTCGGTGACAAGAATGAGGAGAACAAGGCTGTCATCTCGCGCTACTTCATGAAGTAGGAAGCTGATCCAAATAGGGAAGATTGCAATGAGTGCAGCCAAGATTTTGGTTGCAGGAAGAGCTCTACTTGCGGAATGAGAAAGCATCTTTGTCTAGGCCACCCAAATTTTTTAAAGGAGATGAAGGAGTTAGAGGTCACTGCCGCACTGCAACATGCCACTGCAGATGCCGTCTCTACCATTGTGGAATCTGTTAGGGCAGATCCATGAGCAGGTGCCACCGTCATATAGCCTGCTGTTGCAAGAGTGGGGGTAATGTTCAACAAGAGGTATTGGCTCTCCTGTCTGTGGAAGCACGCCATTGATGAAAACCTGTCATTTTTGTCAATGCAATCATTCTGGCTGGAGGGGGGATTTCTACATTGTAATCCCACTGCTCATCTGCCTGGTTGCATGACCATTGCATGCGGCATTGTGTTAGGGGTGGTTGTTTTTCGTGCTTAGTTACGCAAGCTGCTATCTGAGGTCACCTCCGGCATCACTTTCACCACTGATGGCTGGAAATCTGATGCGAACATGACGTATGCAGGAATCACAGCGCACTGGGTGAATGACTTCAAGGTCAGATCCATGGTACTCTCTTGACTTTCTAGACTCACCGACAACACAGAACATGTTTAATGTCTTTCCAAATGCATTGAAAGTGTGGGGCTTGTGGTCATGTGTGTTTTGCATCACTGTAGACAATGAGAGCACAAATGACGCCATGATTGACTGCCATGGGATACCATCGGGCAACGGGCTTGTGAAGGCCGGTCACATCAGATGTTTGGGGCATATCAAGAACCTGGCGGTCAATGATTTGCTGTCCCTCCCTGATCTTGCCGAGGTCATCGGCAAGGCAAGGGCGATTGCCACATTTGCCACCCACAGCATACCGAGGAAGCAGTCCCTCATCTATACAGCCTCTATCGCCAGTGTCAAGTACCTCTTTCTCCATCTTCACACTAAGACAAGGTAGAATTCAACCCTTGACACGTGTAGCAGCGTGTTTTTTCCATGCAAGGTGCTTGTGACATGGCTGGCAGCATATGGAAGGGAGGGCACGTTTCTGACTCCGAATGATGAGGAGTTGGCCACCATCACACTGCTGACTCTTATCTTGAAGTCATTCAAGTCATACACAGACGACATTAGCGGCAGCAAGTACCCTGGACTCATTCTGGTGATCCCCTTCTTTGAGTCCATGCTCACAAAGATCCATGGGTGGCAGGTGCGGTCAATCAATGTAGAGAAGAAAGGGAAGCGGCGCGGAGCAGCTAGCAGACTCACTTTGAAGGATCAACTTCTCGCAGAAATCAAGCCCGAACTTGAAACTGTCCAGGCAAAGCTGGAGAATTACGCTGCCCTGCTGACGAATCATCACGTGCTTGCAACAGCAACAGACCCACGATTCCGGCTGCGCTACTTTGACAAGATGCACCGGCTGATGGGCATCAAGTCTGTAGCTGAACTTCAGGTGAAGGTGATCGATCTCCTCCGCCCATACTACACCAGGGTGGAGGAGGCACGTGGAGCAGCTGAAGAAGCAGCACCAAAAGCAGTAACAGCGGTAGCATCAGGAACAAGGGATGACAGTGAGATTTTCCTGCTGCTGCAGTAGTACCGTCAGTAGCAGAGCTGCGCCAACTCCGTCCGCGTGTGCTGTAACAACAAGAAGAGGATGAAGAGTTGTTGCAGGCCGCACTGGCAGATCCATCACAAGATCTATTTGCACCACGACATCCAGCCCCCCAGGTTGAAGAACCAGCTGCAACCACACTTGAGGGTGATGTGGACAGGTGGCGAAGCTTCCACCGAAGGACCGACGTGGAAGGTGATGCACCATTACCGATGAAAGCAGAATTCCTTTCCCACCTTCTNAGAATTCAACCCTTGACACGTGTAGCGGCGTGTTTTT
The DNA here is from genome assembly GCA_023375785.1 of Penium margaritaceum. Taxonomy (NCBI): domain Eukaryota; kingdom Viridiplantae; phylum Streptophyta; class Zygnematophyceae; order Desmidiales; family Peniaceae; genus Penium; species Penium margaritaceum. The sequence continues at coordinate 24,347 of SZWC01021390.1, read as the reverse complement.
TCCATGCAAGGTGCTTGTGACATGGCTGGCAGCATATGGAAGGGAGGGCACGTTTCTGACTCCGAATGATGAGGAGTTGGCCACCATCACACTGCTGACTCTTATCTTGAAGTCATTCAAGTCATACACAGACGACATTAGCGGCAGCAAGTACCCTGGACTCATTCTGGTGATCCCCTTCTTTGAGTCCATGCTCACAAAGATCCATGGGTGGCAGGTGCGGTCAATCAATGTAGAGAAGAAAGGGAAGCGGCGCGGAGCAGCTAGCAGACTCACTTTGAAGGATCAACTTCTCGCAGAAATCAAGCCCGAACTTGAAACTGTCCAGGCAAAGCTGGAGAATTACGCTGCCCTGCTGACGAATCATCACGTGCTTGCAACAGCAACAGACCCACGATTCCGGCTGCGCTACTTTGACAAGATGCACCGGCTGATGGGCATCAAGTCTGTAGCTGAACTTCAGGTGAAGGTGATCGATCTCCTCCGCCCATACTACACCAGGGTGGAGGAGGCACGTGGAGCAGCTGAAGAAGCAGCAACAGCAGCACCAAAAGCAGTAACAGCGGTAGCATCAGGAACAAGGGATGACAGTGAGATTTTCCTGCTGCTGCAGTAGTACCGTCAGTAGCAGAGCTGCGCCAACTCCGTCCGCGTGTGCTGTAACAACAAGAAGAGGATGAAGAGTTGTTGCAGGCCGCACTGGCAGATCCATCACAAGATCTATATGCACCATGACATCCAGCCCCCCAGGTTGAAGAACCAGCTGCAACCACACTTGAGGGTGATGTGGACAGGTGGCGAAGCTTCCACCGAAGGACCGACGTGGAAGGTGATGCACCATTACTGATGAAAGCAGAATTCCTTTCCCACCTTCTTCCTCGCTCCCATGGACCATTTTGCATCCGAGCCACATCCACACCATCCCAGCGCCTCTTCTCCCTCAGCCGGCATGTCATTACCGACTTTCGCCATTCGCTTGACCAATTGACAGTAGAAAATCTCCTCACCATGAAGTCATGGATCTATGAGCGCAGCCTGCTAGAGTTTCCATTTGATCGCCATGGCAATGTGGCCCCAGAACTGAAGGAGGAGGAAGATCGAGTGAATTCACTATGCCGGCTGGCCACAACATAGTTGGTTGGTGAAGCAGCTGAGGAGTTACAGGGCCTAAGGTTGTTTGACTTAGGTGGGGATGAAGATGTGATGGAGGTGGGACTGGGTTTTGGGGGTGGGGATGGCGATGACAATGACGACGATGGCGATGGAGAGTAGAGTTGTAATCCACCAGTCAACTGATTTTACATGCACTGTTTTTCAATCTCATAACACTCCAGAATGTGTGGTAGTTCTTACATTGAACAAGGACAATGATGAATTCAATGCAACAACATGGCTATTGCATAAGGCAACCCCAAGTGTGCATGACATGGAAACCAGTAACGAACTGGTTATTCATGAATTAATGCTTGGTGTTTTCCCATAGTCATCAATCTATTATGAAAGTGAGACAGGTGAGAATTGTCAAAATGTAAACTTGTTGTCCGTGGATTCTGTCTAGAGAAAACATGCATGTAGCACCTCTCCATGTGTAACCGTGAAGAACCGTGGTTCCACACAAAATCACGGTTCCAGAACTGGAACCGCGGTTCCGGTTCCAACCTGAGAACCGCGGTTTTGTACCGGTGTGCACCCTTACCCTTCCCCGAGCCCAAGAAACTTTTCCATCAACTGTGAGGGGTTGGAGATTTCATAAAAATCAACCTAAGGAACGGATAACACAAGTTTTGTGTGGCAGATGTCGGCATTGAGAATATGGCGTTCCAAACACACTGTAGGCATTTTGACTTCATGGCCATGCCGTTTGGACTAGAAAATGCCCTAGTGACATTCATGGTGGCGATGAACAACATTTTCCGCCGATATAACAACGATTTTACTGTGGTGTACCTCGACGATATGCAAGTGTACAGCCGCACCCTGGGGGAGCACGATGGACAACTTGGAAAAGTTCTGAAATTTTTACAAAGAGTGATTTTCTTGGAAAACTCTTGAAGTGCGACTTCGGTCGCAATTCGATCAAGTTTTTGGGTCATGTCATCGACGGCAGGCAGATCAGAATGGATCTAAAGAAGGTGGAAGCAGGCGTTGATCGGCTGATGCTGACCAACGTTCGAGACGTTCAATTTTTTCTCGGCTTCTACAATCACTACTGGCACTTCGTACAGGATCACGTCCGAGTTTCAACGCCTCTCTTTGACCTCACTCGAAAAGAAAAAGAGTGACATTACGGAGACAAAAGAAGCGTTCATCGCTTTTCGGAATGCTCTGATGTTGGTGCTAGCTCTATGATTAGCCAACCCAACATTCGACTACGTCATGGCCACGGATGCCTGAGATCGAGCCATCGGCACAGTCCTCGTACAAGACCATGGCAAAGGAGAACAACCGGGTCCATACATGTCACAAAAAATGTGAGGACCAGAACTCAACTACGCAGTACATGCGAAGGACATGATGATGGTCGTACATGCATTGAAGACATGGTGATTCTATCTTGAATGCTGCCAATGCATTGTACGCACCGACCATCATGCGCTGAAATTCTTGAAGATGCAACTGAACCTCAGTCGACGTCAAACCCGATGGATGGAGTTCCTCGAATCAGGGTTTGACTATGATATTGAGTTCCGGCCAGGCAAAACCAACCCAGCAGACACACTCAGCCACCAACCAGATCTGATGGCTGAGGTAGCTATTCTATAGCTATAGCAAGATTCGTATCTTGAGCAGTTGTTCACACGATGCTACGATTAGCATGGTGGATACGACAAGGCAGAATTCTGATATGACGCACCCTATTCATAGTGATGATTCACTCACCACGTGGTCGTTCCTCCGAGTGATGAACTCCCTCCCATGCTACTGAAAGAGTGCCACGACACCGGTCCAGGTGGACATTAGGAGAAAGCACGATGCTGAAGAAGCTCACGGAACACTACTAGTGGGACAAAATGCAATCCGACTTGGCCAACTTTTGCAAATCCTATGACACGTGTGAGCAACAATCATCCCGTCGCACACGACCACCCGGACTTCTACACTCGCTCTCCATTCCAACGGAACCGTGGACCAAAATCTCCAGGGACTTTGTCACAAGACCACCAGTCATAGCCGAGGGATATGAAACAACAATTGTGGTTGTTGATTAGTTTTCAAATATGTGCCACTTCATTCCGACAACAACAACTGTCACCACGAAGAGAACAGCGCAGCTGTTTCTAAACAACATCACGTGGTTACTTGAGGACCATCACGAGTGACAGGGACCGTCGATCCCTAGTCGTCTCTGGCACAAAGTATTGACTCGCTAGCGCAGTCAGATCCAACTTTCAACGGCGTTCCATCCTCAAACCAACGACCAAACCGGATGGACCAATTAGATGCTCAAACAATGTCTTAAGAAATTATGCAAAAATCATGGGATGGATTGGGCAGAAAAACTCCGGACCACCAAAATCGCATACAATTTGGCACTCTCCACCACAATGGGTAAGAATCTAAGTGGCTTGTGGCAAAATTCCTGCCACATCTACTAGGCTACGCAGCCACAGAAACATTCACGCGATTGACATCCAACGCCATGGCTTCTCCACCATCTCGGGTGAAACACGACAGACAATCGCGTAGACATAAGCAGTGATGAAACGAGCAGCTGGCCCACATTACAATGACGGCATTTTTGCTGCTGGCGACAAAGTCCTTCTCAGTTTGGCCAATATCAAACTTTGCAGGGCCGACTGTTAGAAGATCAAACCCTAATGGTTGGGACTGTTTGAAATCAAGCGCATGCAAATCCTCGTGGTTGCGCGACCCAAAATCCCTGACACTATGCAAGGTCATCCGGTGTTCCATATCAGCCAACTCAAGCACTACCGGAACCCCGGAGAGAAACTTCCCAGCAGGGATGTACCTCCCCCTCCTCTTGTTCAAGTGGACGAGGACACAGAGTACTTCATCGAGGAAATCCTTGGCCATCAAAGGTGTGGCAAAATAAGGAAACATCTTGTTGAGTGGTACGGCTACGACACCGCACATAACAGTTGGGAACCCTTGGACAGCCTCCAAGACGTCGATCACCTGATGGATGGATGTTACCGCCGCCACCGGGCCACATCTACGCACGCGCCAGAATGAGGCGGCTAAAGGGGGAGAAGTGTTACTTACCAGATGTACACGAGTCTCCAATATTTTAGAGTGAACATTTTTGTCAGTACACAAATGTCCCATTGCATGACGAGACTTCGATTGTTGCTTTGACATTCCAGGGCAATTCGGCCAACTTCCCTCGCCCTTCTGCAAACCTTCTTGCACCTTCTAACAACTTGGACCACTTTCAAGAATTAACGACAGAAGTGTCACGACGTTTCGGTCAACTTGTAGACG
>SZWC01021388.1:7747-45120 GCA_023375785.1 Penium margaritaceum | reverse complement strand
CTGCTGCTGCTGCTGCTGCTGCGGCAACGCCGGACGATAGCAGTAAGTCGTCTACTTCCGCTGCCCCTGCTTCTGCCGTATCCAGCCACTGCTGCTCCACAGTAGACATCCAGCTGTTTCCTCTGCTATTTCCAGCAGGTTGGTTCACATAAGCGAATGATGTCGCGGAGGAGGAAGCAGAAGGAGAAGAAGAAGAGGAAGAGGAAGAGAACGAGAGGGAAGACAAGGGACCAAGGAGGCGGCGAGTACTTCCATGGAGAGAGAGAACGGCGATAACGAGAAAGAGAACGGCGGCGCAAATGATGGGACCGGCGAACCGGGCGACCAAACGGGACTGCAGACTGCCGCTGCCGCCGCCGCCGCCACCGCTGCTGCTATTGCTGCTGAGCCGTCGCACAATCTTTCCCGCCATTCCCTCACAATTCTTTGCCTTCCAAAACCTGCTAGTCTGTGGCTGGTACTGCTAAAGTTGCTGCTGTTGCAGCCGCCGCCACCGCCGCCACTGCTTCTACTGCTGTTACTGCAGCTGCGCTCCCGCAGATTCACTGCTGCCGCAGTTTCTGCTGCTGTGGCCTGCTGCTGCCGCTGTTACTGTTGCCCGTCTCGTCAACTTCGCTGCCTTCGCTGCTGATACGGCTGAAGTTAATGCCGTGATCCGCGACTTCTTCATGCGGAAACGTTGCAAGGTGCCCACCGAGCGGAACGTAGGTGGTTTACACAGGGATGACGTGCGGGACAGAAAACGATTCTAGAATTGGTGACAAATGGATAATTTGTCTTAAGCAGCAAGTGTACTTCAATAACATGTAAATAGAGTGAGTCTGACACAAACATTAAATGTCTAGAATGAGAATGAGGCATATGTCGGATCCTTGACACTCGCGCCGAGTTAAGCGTGCAAGGTCGTACCGTGATTGGCTGCTTCGAGAAGCTCCGCCGAGGGATCAGGGGGCTACGAGAATATCGAGGCGTTTCTGTCTGAAATTCTAGCGCCATCGAGAAGTCGACCGGAAAACATCGAAACATCGATATAGTTTGCGACACTGTTGTTGACCATTCCAGAAGGTGGTCCAAGTTGTCACTAACTTCTGAAGCAGAACACCGAAGGTTGGGGCAGTTGGCCAAAATGCCCTCGGTCGAAAGGCGTAGAAATCTTGAAGTCGATGTCCAGGGATATCTTCAATTACGTCCTCCGTATCCCCATGCACTTGTACAGGAGGTGGAGGTGCGACGTTTCTGCCACGGAAGTTCATGCTGGGGTCCTGGTAGTGCTTCAGTTTGCTGATGTGGAAGACAGGATGAATCGCAATGCTGCCAGGTAGGCAAAGTCGAGCTCTTGTGCTTTGTGTCGTTCCTGTACAGTTTACTGTGACCACTCGGCCGTGTCCATACTCGTGTAGATCCCTGAAGCGGGCGGCTCTGGTGACACCGGCGCGACGACAGGCGGCAGACTACCAGCTTGGAGCTAGCCGACCACTGCACCAGAGCCCCAGATGCCACCGAGACTCTTTGTTGTGTCTTCTACATCTTGCAGGCGTCTTTCGGCAGACTGGCCATGAGGCCTATTTGCATGTTTTTGCATTGTATGCTCACTGTCAGTCAATGGATGCATGCATGTGACCAGTCGTAGCGTCCGTCTTTTGATTTTGCACGTCTAGGTTCAGACGTCGTAGCATTCTGACATGTGTGCGCAGAGTTACGGCCAAAACAGTGGTTTTGGGCCGGTTTTAGGACAGCTCTTGGACTGCCGCGTGCGACACCCGCCGTGCGCCGCGGCAGGTATTTATGCCTTGGACCTGTCATTTGTCATTTCTCTCTGCATATGCTATATTGAAGCATTCTGACACTGTGNNCGTAGCATTCTGACATGTGTGCGCAGAGTTACGGCCAAAACAGTGGTTTTGGGCCGGTTTTAGGACAGCTCTTGGACTGCCGCGTGCGACACCCGCCGTGCGCCGCGGCAGGTATTTATGCCTTGGACCTGTCATTTGTCATTTCTCTCTGCATATGCTATATTGAAGCATTCTGACACTATGTCTTGTGTCTCCTAGCCAAACCCTTGCCAATGTGTGTACGACCTGTGACTGTCGTCACCGTCTGATCAGGCACTGACGCCTGGTCAGCGGCTGTGTTGCTAGGAAGCTTCTACACACTTTCCCACAAGCAACGACTGCGGTTTACATTCGCTCGATCCCAAACCGTCCCAACCACCGGGGTCTTGACCTTTCCGAAATCTTGTTTTCCGAGTTTGATAATCGCAGAGCTGGGGAGGACACGGTCGCCAGCGCACACGTCATCGATGCGATGTTGGTCGGCCGCTCGTTTCATAACTGTTTTAGTCTTTGCAAGGTTCTGACATGTTTCCTCCCACGTGCTTGTGAAGTCCCTATGGTGTAAATTGACCGCGAGAATGTTATACTCTGCAACCCAGCCAGTGTGGCCGGAATTTGTCGTACACCAACTTGAAGGGTATGAGAAGATGCAAGGAAGCTTCCTAGCAACACTCCGTTGACCAGGCGTCAGTGCCTGATCAGACGGTGACGACAGTCACAAGTCGTGCACGCAACAGCAAGAGTTTGGCTAGGGGACACAAGGCAGAGTATGTGAATGCTTCAATATCATTTGCAGAGAGAGATGACAAATGAGAGGTCCATGGCATAAATACCTGCCGCGGCGCGGAGCGGGTGTCGCACGCGGCGGTCCAATAGCTGTCGGAATGTTGCTCAACATTCTGACGACTACCAGCACACCCACAGTTGTGGTCATGAACTTTTGAAGATACCAACAGGAAACTTCAAAAGTTTTGCAACGTGGCCGGACCGCTGCCGGCACCTTGCAGCTACAGAAGAATGTCACTGACAGATGCCTCGCCACAAGTCCAGCAAGATGGAACAATTAGGCGGCCGCGCCCATTTCTTGCAACGGAAATTTTCAGATACCCTAGGTAAATAAACCCTTCTCACCAACCCCCCTAAAACCGGCCCAAAACCATTGTTTTGGCCATAACTCTGCGCACACATGTCAGACTGCTACGCCATCTAAACCTACACGTGCAGGATCACAAGACGGACGCTATGACTGTCACATGCATGCATCCATCATCAGACGGTGGACACGCAATGCAAAAACATGCAAATCAGGCTCATGGCCAGTCCGCTGAAAGACTCCTGCAAGCTGTAGAAAAGACAGCAAGAAGTCCCGGCAGTGTCCGGGGCTCTGAAACGGTAGTCGGCCAGCTCCAAACTAGTAGTCCTTGTTGTGATTTGTGACGTTCTTGTACAGTCTACTGTGACCACTCGGTCGTGTCCATATTCGTGTAGATCCCTGAGGAGGGCCCTGGTGACACCGGTGCGACAACTTGTGGCGGACTACCAGCTTGGACCTGGGCGACTACCGTTCCAAAGACCCGGACACTGCCGGGACTTCCTGCTATTTTTTCTACAGCTTGCAGGAGTTTTTCGACAGACTGGCCATGAGCCTGATTTGCATGTTTTTGCATTGTGTGTTCATCGTCTGATGATGGATGCATGCATGTGACCAGTCGTAGCGTCCGTCTTGTGATCCTGCACATCTAGATTTGGATGGCATAGCATTCTGGCATGTGTGCGCAGAGTTATGGCCAAAACGGTGGTTATGGGCCGATTTTAGGACAACTCTCGAACCGCCGCGTGCGACTCCCGCTGTGCACTACGGCAGGTATTCATGACATGGACCTGTCATTTTTCATCTCTCTTTGCAAATGCTATTGAAGCATTCAGACACTTTGCCTTGTGTCCCCTAGCCAAACTCTTGCCGTTGCGTGCACGACTTGTGATTGTCGTCACCGTATCATCAGGCACTGTTGCCTGGTCAGCGGGAGTGTTGCTATGAAGCTTCGTTGCATCTTCTCATGGTATCAGAGCGATGAGACAGTTCTCACTCAGCTGCGTAGTAGAGACACAACAGAGCAGCAGCAGTGAGAGTCACCGCTGCAGCAGATCCACTGGGGCCTGTCGGAGACAACCGGTCACCGTCGACGCAGCCCACACCCATCACCTGAGATCGTAACAGCGGCGTTGCCACCGTGCAAGCAGCAGCACAGCAGCAGAGTAGTAGCAGCAGTAGCGGCAGTCGCAGCAGCAGCAACAGAGCAGCAGCAGCTATAGCAACAGCAGCGCAGTAGCAGCAGCACTAGCAACGCGTGACGATAGCATCAAGCAGTAGCCACAGCGTGCAGCAGTTGCAGCGTCATTGCACAACTGCTGCTGCCGCTGCACCACATGCAGCCACACAGCTACTGCTGCAGCTGACAGCACAGCTACAGCAGCAGCTGAGCGGAAGCTACTACGCAGCTTCCGCACAGCCTCTGCGCAGCCGCAGCGGAGTGGCTGCACGTTCGCGCAGAACCGCGAGAGAAAAAAAAGGGAGGGAGTCGGGCTAACGTCAACAATTTTGCTTGCTGACGTCATCAGGTCGTGCTAACGTCAGCAACCACCTGCTGACGTCAGCACCATACTTAGCCAAAGTTTTGGCCGGACAGTCAAAAGTTGACAGCGTCTCAACTCCTCCAGAAACGTTGACGCTTTTTGAAATCTGACAAACCTGACATGTAGACTCATACTGAGAGGCGACATGAACTCGTCCGACAACAAGGGGGACAGGACAGGTGATCCCTCCTCCTCTTCTTCTAGGGTCCTGAGCCCACGCTTGCAGGCCATTGAGGACCTGTGGAGCCAGCAGGATGAGATGCGTCACCTATACCGGGAGCAGACTGATGCCATTTGCACGTTGACTGAGCTTCACCATGCCCAGTCCACGGTCCCACGGCGGGTTTCCGAGGGAGCTGCCAGCATTGCGGTCTCTACACAACAGTCAGCTCAGGCACCCGTGACAAGAGCTAGACCTGACCCACCACCTCCTGACCTTCTGGATGATGATCCATTCATGCCAGGCATCACAGGCGAATCCCCGGATCATGAGATTCGAGTTCTTCAGGAGCGCCTCCGTCAGCTGCAGACGGGCACCAGATCTCCTCGATTTCCTCCGATATGATCGTCACCCAACTATCCCGGTGATTATCCCCTTCCAGGAGTCTTTTCCATTTCTCATCCTCCTCAGCCTGCGGTTGCTCTCCCCACGGAGCGGCAACCCAAGGATTTTGAGATACCACCTCCACGGTACATCAGTGAGGACGGCTTTGACTGCTGGGCGATCCTCTTTCAGGTTTGGGCTACTTCGGAGGGAGTGTGGCCCTACTACCACAGCCCCTATCAGCCTACAGATCCAGCACATGTGCTGACAGCCAGGGCGATGCGCGGACTCCTCTATGCCATGCCACGCGCGACCGTCATCGATTTCCGCCCCTTCCTTGGCGAGGCCGACACAGGCACCGGCGCCGATCCACGCGGAGGTTGGGATCTGGCCTTATCCCTGCTGTCCGCAGAGACGCACGCCACCCGTGCAACACAGATTCGTGCCTTCCACTCTCTCCATCAGGGGCCTGCAGAGCCTGCAACCGATTACTGGCGACGCGCCATGCGCATTTACATGCGCCTTGGGACCTCAGGAGGCACACAACCGTGGGCGCTCCGTACGATGATGCTCGGAGTTTGCCTTGAGTACACTGACATCTTCACACGGTACAGCGACGCTGTTCTCAAGCCCTTTTCAGCCACTCTGTAGCTTCTTCCCAGGGCGCATCAACTCTTCCTCCAGGTGACTTCAGCCCGCGAGGCAGTTGTGGCCCATCAGGAGACTTCTCTTGCTGCAGCAGTTGTCGCATCACCACCATCTTCCCTCTTGCAATCTCCTTCTTCATCCTCCATCACGTCCTCATCTTCCTCCTCCTCTTTGGTCACGCCCACACCCACTCAGACACAGGGTGTTGCAGCAGCAACTCAGGGGTAGAAGAAGAAGGGGAAGCGTGGATCAGGTCAGCAGCAGTCACAGCAGCAGTCGTCGTCTTGTGGTAGCAGTGGACGTTCTGTTCACTGCTACAACTGTGGAGGCGCCCATCGCTACACCGAGTGCCAGCAGCCGCTCGCCTGAGCGCGGATAACTCGTGGGCTCCAGGCTGCACACGCCCTCCATTCCATGTCCAGCACGTCATCCTTGCCATCCGCCGGACCCGTGGCGACCACGACTGTAGCTGTTCTCGCTTCCTCACCGGCGTGTAGCAGTGATCCGGACCCACGCGACCGCATCATCGCTGAGCTCCGACACCTTCTGGCACTCCGCTTTCAGGGAGGTGCGAGTGTGTTGTTATCGTCAGGTGGTCCGCACACTGTCTGTTCGTCCAATCCTGTGGGTCGTGACGACGCGGGTGGGGGAGCACAGGCAACATGTGATGATGATGGGCCTGACTTCACCGATTGGATTCACGAGTCTCATCTTTGTGCCCTACATCGTTCCTCCCCACCAACGGCTCAGCGTCTCTCTGATGCCGAGTGTTTTATTCCCCGCTGTATAGGGAAATCCACCAGTCGTGACTCCGTAGCAGTTGGATCATCGATTCTGGTACCACTCATCACATGACGTGTCGTCGTAGTGATTTTGTTGTTCTCGATCCTGTCACGTCTGTTCGTTTCGTCAGTACAGGCTCTGGTAAGTCCTTGCCAATCCATGGTGTTGGGGTTGTATGTTTTGACGATCCGTCTGGTCCTTGTACCTTTCCGACGTGTTGTTTATGCCTGATCTTGAGCTCAGCCTGCTTTCTGTGCGTGACTGCACACTCATGGGTCTCTCTGTGGAGCATACCGCAGACTTAGCGACTGTGACTGCTACTAACACTCATACTATTGTCCTTCGTGCCTCAATCGTAGATGTTCTATATAGCGTCTCTCGGGCCTCCTCCCCTTGCTCCCCTTCCTCCTCCACTCGGTTCTTTGTCACTGGTGTTCTGTCTTCGGAACACCAGCCGTTTCTTCGTTGCCGTCTGTGTCATGTGGGCTCCGATACTGTGTCGAAGCTCATTCGGACACATCCAGCTCTCGGTCTTGATGCGACTTCTTTCGAGAAGTCACCCAAGTCCAACTGTCTTTTTTGCGCTCAGGGGAAGATGCACCGATGCACCTACCCTGACTCTTGTTCCCGAGCGCTTCAGCCGCTCGAGCTCCACTCAGACCTTCTTGGTCCTCTTCCGGTCGAGTCCCTATTAGATCGGGGCCGGTATGTTCTGACTCTGACTAATGACTTAACCCGGATGCGGTGGGTCTACAGCCTGCGTCAGACGAGCGACGCCGCCCTTGCGGCTTGACTCTGGCTAGTGATGGTTGAGCGTCAGTCCCGTCACACGCTACATACTTTCCGCTCGGATCGCGGCGGTGAGTTCCTTGGAGAGATGGAGGGGTTCTTTGCTGAGCACGGGATTTTTCACCAGGTCTCCGCACCTGCTACCCCTCAGCAGAACGATGTTTCCGAGCGTTAGAACCGCACCATGGAGGATGCGCTCCACGCAATGCGGTCTGAGTGCGGTCTCCCTGAGTCCTTTGTCTTTGAGGGTTTTGCCAACATGACTTGGGTTTGGAACCGCCTCCCGCACGGTCCGCTTCGGACCACATTACACCGTATGAGCTCTGGTTTGGACACCGTGCTGACCTTCGTCTCACTCGCGTCTGGGGATCCCTAGCCTCCGTATGGTATACTAAGGACTAGCAAGGGTCCAAGGTCTCACCTCGGGGCCGCCTGTGTGCCTTTGTAGGTATTTCCCCACAGTCGAAGGCCTGGCGCTTCTGGGACCCTACTCGTCGTCCCGTCATTGAATCACGCAACACGCTCTTTTTCGAGTCTCTAACCTACCATGACTGACTTCGATCACGGCACTCTTCGCCACACAAGTTGCTACCTGTGAGGGTTCTCGGCAGATGGGGGGGACATCTACGCCAGCGAGCACCTTTCACCAAGCTAATGTGTCCGTTCAAGCCCCCTTCACCTTTCGGTCTCCGGCCCTTGATGACCCGGCGATCATCGCCTTTGGTCCAAAGACCTCGCCCGTCCAGCCTGTTTCACGCCCCACGGGTGCCCCTGCTTATGTTCCCGCGCCTACTTCTACGCCAATACCTGCGTCTACTGGCACTCCTGTTTCTGTGTCTGGTCCAGTTGCACCTACTCCCATATCTACTCCTGCTGGCACTCCTACCTCTGTGTCACGTCCAGTCTTGCTTGCTCCTGCTGTCACACCCAGCCCCGTGTTCCCCACACACACATCTCCTCGCACGACATCACCTGCATTGCCTCAGTCCCCACCAGCTGTGGCCGTACCGGTCCCTGAGCCTGAGGTGCGCCCCTCGAGCTCCGGTTTCTCCCGTGAGCCCGGTGGCCGTCTTCGACCACTGGATTCCGGAGCTCAGCGAGCGACAGGCCCCGCACCCAGTCGCCCCCCTCGTAGCATCGCGACTAGTGACCCTAACACAAAGGCCCTAGGCCTGAGTGTCCGCACTGAGCTCACAAAGGTACATCCAACGTGCCCCGTAGGGCACGATCTCCTCACTAGCGAGTTCCATATCGCTTGCGATGCAGTAGCTGATCTTGTGGTCGTCAGGTCTAGCACCGAGGCGTGTGCCCTTGCCACGCAGAGCTCTACCTCTATTGCGCCCGACCCGGGCACCCTGAGGGAAGCTCTCTCATCACAGGATGCTGACGCTTGGTGCACTGCCTGCGAGGATGAGCTTTGCGCTATCCGAGAGCATAAAGTCTATGAGCTTGTCGACGTTCCGCCTGGGAGGAAGGCTATTCAGGTCAAGTGGATCTTTCGCAAGCAAGTGAAGCCGGATGGCTCACGGGAACGCTACAAGGCCCGCTTGATCGTCAAGGGGTACTCTCAGATTGAGGGCATCGATTACACTCACACTTCTGCCCCTGTCGGCCGCATGACTTGAGCTTGAGCTCTGTTCGGTGTAGTGGCTCAGCATGACTGGGAACTACACAAGATGGACATAAACAATGTGTTCCTCCATGGCTCTTTGGATAAGGAGATTTACGTGGCTTAGCCAACAGGCTTTGAGGACGGTCACAAGGTCTGGCGCTTGCACAAGTCCTTGTACGGCCTTAAGCAGTCTCAGCGGTGTTGGAACCGAGAGATCACCAACACTTTGACTCATGTGGGATATGTATGGAGCGAGGCAAATCCCTCTCTCTTCATCGTACCGACACCCAAGCGGTTCACCACCATCCTGGTCTATGTCGATGACCTCCTGATCGCGTCTCCGTCGCTGGAGGCTGTGAAGGAGGCCAAGGCTGTCCTTCAGACTACGTACAGGATGAAGGACCTTGATCCTGCATCGGTGTTTCTTGGTATGGAGATCATGCAAGATCGTAGACGTCGGACACTGTTGCCGCATCAGGCCCAATACGCACGAGTCGTGGGGGAGTGTTTCAGCGACCTCCTTGGTGTAGTGCCCACCGCTTCCACACCTCTTACACCTGATGGACAGGATGCCCTGAAGATGCACGATGCCACATAGCTAGGGGAGACAGTGGACGTGACCTTGTACCTCCGTCTCATCGGATCTCTGATGTACCTGGCCACTACCACACGTCCTGACATAGCTTTCTCTGTCAACCTCCTTGCTCAGTTCTCGCAGGCTCCACGTACCAGAGCCCTTCACGTGGCTGTGCGAGTGGTACGGTACATGGTCTCCACACCGTATCTCAGACTCTGCTTTCGTCGGCAATATTTGATGGTCCTTGACGGCTACACTGACAGTGACTAGGCTTGGAGCCCAGATGGACGCAGTCGTACTGGCTACGTGTTCCTGCTCAGCGGTATCGCTTTGTCTTGGCGTAGCGAGAAGCAGGGCTGCATCGCACGTAGCTCGTCGGAGGCAGAGTTCATTCCTTTGAGCGCGGGGGCTGCTGAGGCGGTATGGCTACAACGCCTATTTCTTGAGCTTTGTCAGTCAGTACTCGCCATTGTGCTTCGCTGCGAAAACCAGAGTGCTCATGCCATTGCGGAGAACTCCGATGTATTTCACGCTCGCACAAAGCACATTGCGGTTGAGCATCACTTTGTGCATGATCTGGTGGAGCGACTCGTGATCTCTGTCAGGTGGGTTGGCATCGACATGCAGCGTGATGATTTCTTGACGAAGGCACTAGCTCACGGAACATTCCTGGTGGCCATTCGTTCTGTTGGGCTTCACCCCATGCCTGAGAGTGGTTGAGTGTGGGATGTGTATCCGTGTCCAATCTGTTTTACACACACTATTGTACTTTTCCCTGTGCAGCACGTGTATGGACATGCGTACCATTGGGTCATGGGGGAGTGTTGTGATTTGTGACTTTCTTGCATATCTTGTGACATTCTTGTATACAAGAACGTCATAAATCAAAATACTCCCCCATGACCCGATGGTACGCATGTCCATACACTACAGCACTAGGACAAGTACAATAGTGTCATTGAAACAGATGGGACACGGACACACATCCCACACTCTACCACTCTCAGGCATGGGGCGAAGCCCTACAAAACGAATGGCCACTAGGAACTTTCCGCGAGCTAGTGCCTTCGTCAAGAAATGAGCACGATGCATGTAAGTGCCAACACACATGACGGAGATCACGTGTCGCTCCACCAGATCACACACAAAGTGATGCTCAACCGCAATGTGCTTTGTGCGAGCGTGAAAGACACCGGAGTTCTCCGCAATGGCGAGAGCTCTCTGGTTTTCACAACGAAGCACAATGGCGGGTACTGACTGACCAAACTCAAGAAACAGGCGCTGCAGCCATACCGCCTGAGTAGCCCCTTCGCCCAAAGCAATTTACTCTGCCTCCGACGAGCTACGTGTGATGCAACCCTGCTTCCCGCTACACCAAGACAAAGTGGTATCGCCAAGCAAGAACAAGTAGCCAGTACAGCTGCGTCCATCTGGGCTCCACGCCCAGTCGCTGTCAGTGTAGCCGTCAAGGACCATCAAACACTGCCGAAAAAGGCAGAGTCTGAGGTATGGTGTGGAGACCACGTACCGCACCACTCGCACAGCCACGTAAAGGGATCTGGCATGTAGAGCCTGCAATAACTGAGCGAGGAGGTTGACAGCAAAAGCGATGTCTTGATTTGTGGTAGTGGCCAGGTACATCAGAGATCCGATGAGACGGAGGTACAAGGTCACGTCCACTGTCTCCCCCAACAGTGTGGGATCATCCACTTTCAAAGCATCCTGCCCATCAGGTGTAAGAGGTGTGGAAGCGGTGGGAACTCCACCAAGGAGGTCACTAAAACGCTCCCCCACGACTCGTGTGTATTAGGCTTGATGCAGCAATAGTGTCCGACGCCTGCGATCTCGCACAATCTCCATACCAAGAAACACCGATGCAGGAATGAGGTCCTTCATCTTATAGGCAGTCTGAAGGACAACCTTGGCCTCCTTCACGGCCTCCAGGGACGAAGACGCGATCAGAAGGTCATCGACATAGACCAGGATGGCGGTGAACCGCTTGGGTGTCGGTAGGATGAAGAGAGAGGGATCTGCCTTGCTCTGTACATATCCCGCACGAGTCAAAGTGCCGGTGATCTCCCGGTTCCAACACCGCGAAGACTGCTTGAGGTCGTACAAGGACTTGCACAAGCGCCAGACCTTGTTACCGTCCTCAAAGCCTAGTGGCAGAGCCACATAGATATCCTCATCCAGAGAGCCATGGAGGAACGCATTGTTCACGTCCATCTGGTGCAGTTCCCAGTCATGCTGAGCCACTACAACGAACAGAGCTCGAGCTGAGGTCATGCGCCGACAGGGACAAAAGTGTCAGTGTAATCGATGCCCTCAATATGAGAGTACCCCTTGACGACCAAGCGGGCCTTGTAGCGTTCCAGTGAGCCATGTGGCTTCACTTTCTTGCGAAAGACCTACTTGACCTGAATAGCCTTCCTCCAGGCGGAAAGTGGACAAGCTCGTAGACTCTGTGCTCTCGGATGGCGCGAAGCTCATCCTCGTAGGTAGTGTGCCAAGCGTCAGCATCCTGTGATGAGAGAGCTTCCCTCAGGGTGCCTGGGTCAGGCGCCCTAGAGGTAGAGCTCTGGGTGCTAGACGTGACGACCACAAGATCAGCTGCTGCATCACAAGCGATATGGAACTTGCGAGTGACGAGATCGTGCCCTACGGGGCACGCTGGATGTACCTTTGTGAGCTGAGTGCGGACACTCAGACCTAGGGCCTTTGTGCTGGGGTCACCACTCGCGATGCAGCGAGGAGGGCGCCTGGGTGCGGGGCGTGACGCTCGATGAGCTCCGGAATCCAGTGGTTGAGGATGGCCACCGGGTACACGGGAGTAACCAGAGCCCGAGGGATGCACCTCTAGCTCAGGGACAGGCAGGACCACAGCTGGTGGGGACTTAGGTAAGGCAGGTGATGCCGTGTGAGGAGATGCGTGTGTGGGGGACACGGGGCTGGGTATGACAGCATGAGTAGGCAAGACTGAACTTGACACAGAGGTAGGAGTGCTAGTAGGGCAGATACAGGAGTAGGTGAGACTAGACCAGACATTGAAACAGAAGTGCCATCAAACGCAGGTACTAGCACAGAAGTAGGCGCGAGAACAGAAGCAGGGGCACCTGTGGGGCGTGAAACAGGCAATAGGGGCGAGGTCTCTGGACCGATAGCGATGATCGCCGGGTCATCAAGGGCCGGAGACCGAGAGGTGAAGGGGCTCGAACGAACACATCAGCCTGGTGAGAGGTGCTCGCTGGCGTAGAAGTCTCCCCATCCGCCGAGAACCTACATAGGAAGGAACATTTGTGGCAGAGAGTGCAGTGATCAAAGTTAAGTCACGGTATGTGAGAGACTTGAAAAAGAGCACGTTGCGTGACTCAATGACGCGACGACGAGTAGGGTCCCAGAAGCGCCAGAACTTCAATCGCGGGGAAATGCCTATGAAGGCACACAGGCGGCCTTGAGGTGAGACCTGGGACCCCTGTTGGTCCTCGGTGTACCACATAGAGGCCAGGGAGCCCAAGACGCGAGCGAGACGAAGGTCAGCACAGTGTCCAAACTAGAGCTCATATGGTGTAACATGGTCCGGAAGCGGACCGTGCGATAGGCTGTTCCAAACCCATATCATGTAGGCAAAACCCTCAAAGACAAAAGACTCAGGGACACACTCAGACCGCATAGCGCGAACCGCATCCTCCATAGTGCGGTTTGAGCGCTCGGAAACACCGTTCTGCTAAGGGATAGCAGGAGCGAAGACCTAGTGAAAAATCCCGTGCTCAGCAAAGAACTCATCCATCTTGCGCATGAACCCACCGCCGCGATCCGAGTGGAAAGTATGTAGCGTGTGACGTGACTGACGCTCAGCCATCACTAGCCAGAGTCGAACCGCAAGGGCAGCGTCGCTCTTTTGACGCAGGCTATAGACCCACCGCATCCGGGTAAAGCTGTCAGTCAGAGTCAGAACATGCCGGCCTTGATCAGATAGGGACTCGACCGGAAGAGGACACAGAAGGTCTGAGTGAACTGGCTCGAGAGGCCAAAGTGCTCGGGAACGAGAGTCAGAGAAGGTGCATCAAGGCATCTTCCCCTGAGCGCAAAAGAGACAGTCAGTCTTGGGTGGCTTCTCAAAACAAGCCGGGTCAAGACCGAGAGCTGGCAGTGTCCGAATGAGCTTCGATATATTATCAGAGCCGACGTGACATAAACAGCGATGAAGCAACCGCTGGTGTTCTGGAGAAAGAACACCAGTCACAAAGACCCGACCGAGGGAGGAAGGAGAGCAAGGGGAGGAGGTCCGAGAGACGCGATACAGATCATCTACAATTGAGGCACGAAGGACAACGCTGCAAGTGTCAATAGCAGTTACAGTCGTTAAGTCTGCGATATGCTCCACAGAGAGACCCATCAGTGTACATGCATGCACAGAAAGCACGTTGAGCTCAAGATCAGGCACAAATAGCATGTTGGAAAGGTACAAGGGGCCAGAAGGACCGTCAAAACATACAACCCTAAACCATGGACTGGCAAGGACTGACCAGAGCCTGTACGGACGGAACAAACAGACGTGACAGGACCGAGAACAACATATCACTACGACAGCACGTCATGTGATGAGTGGCACTAGAACCGATGATCCAAGTGCCACCGGAGTCACGACTGGTGGACGTCACTATACATGGGCAATGGAACATTCGACACCAGTGAGACGTTGAGCCATCAGTGGGGAGGAACGATGTAGGGCACAAAGATGAGACTTATGAACCCAATCGGTGCAATCAGGCCCATCATCATCACATGCTGACTGTGCTCCCCCACACGCGGCGTCATGACCCACAGGAACAGACGGATAGACAGTCTGTGGACCAACCGACGATGACAACACACTCGCACCTCCCTGAAAGCGGAGTGCCAGAATGTGTTGGATCTGAGCGATGGTGCGGTCGCGTGGGTCCGGATCATTGCTACTTGCCGATGAGGAAGCGGGAACAGCTGCAGTCGTGGCCGCTATGCGTTCATAGGATGGCAAGGATGACGTATTGGACGTGGAACGGAGGGTGTGTGCAGCCTAGAACCCACGAGTAATCCACGCCCAGTCGAGCGGCTGCTGGCACTCGGTGTAGCGATGGGCGCCTCCACAGTTGTACCAGTGAACAGAACGTCCACTGTTACCACTGGATGACGACTGCTGTTGGGACTGCTGCTGACCTGATCCACGCTTCCCCTTCTTCTTCCTCCCCTGAGCTGCTGCTGCAACACCTTATGTCTAAGTAGGTTTGGGCGGGGCTGAAGACGAGGAGGAAGATGAGGACATGATGCAGGATGAAAAAGGAGACTGCACGAGGGAAGATGGTGGTGATGTGACACTTGTTGCAGCAAGAGAGGTCTCCTGATGGGCCACGGCTGCCTCACGGGCTGAAGTCACTTGGAGGAAAAGCTGATGCGACCAGGGAAGAAGCTACTGAGTGGTTGAAAAGGGCTCGAGGACAGCGTTACTATACTGTGTGAAGATGTCAGTGTACTCAACGCGAAGTCCGAGCATCATCGTACGGAGCGCCCACAGCTGTGTGCCTCCTGAGGTCCCAAGGCGCATGTAGATGCGCATGGCGCTTCACCAGTAATCGACTGCAAGCCCTACAGGCCCCTGACGAAGAGAGTGGAAGGCACAAATGTGTGCTGCATGAGTGGCGTGTGTCTCTGCCGCCAGCAGGATAAGGCCAAATCCCAACCTCTGCGTGGATCGGCGCCGATGCCTATGCCGTCCTCGCCAAGAAAGGGACGGAAATCGACGATGGTCTCGCGTGGTATGGCATAGAGGAGTCTGCGCATCGCCCTGGCTGCTGTCAGCACCTGTGCTGGGTCTGTAGGTTGATACGGGCTATGGTAGTAGGGCCACATTCCCTCTGTAGTAGCCCAAACCTGAAAGAGGATCGCCCAGCAATCGAAGCCGTCCTCACTGATGAACTGTGGATGTGGTGTCTCAAAGTCCTTGGGTTGCCGCTCTGTGGGAAGAGCAACCGCAGGCCAAGGAGGACGCGGGACGGGGAAGACTCCTGGAAGGGGATAGTCACCGGGATACTCGGGTGATGATCGTATCGGAGGAAACCGAGGAGATCTGGTGCCCGTCTGCAGCTAACGGAGGCGCTCGTGAAGAACTCGAATCTCATGATCCAAGGAGTCGCCTGTCATGCCTAGCATGAATGAATCATCATCCAGGAGTTCAGGAGGTGGTGGGTCAGGTCTAGCTCATGGTGGGTCATGGGTGCCTCAGCCGGCTGCTGTGTAGAGACCGTGACGCCAGCAACTCCCTCAAAAATCTGCTGTGGGACCGTGGAATGGGCACGCAGAAGCTCAGTCAGCGTGCGGATGGCATCAGTCTGTTCCCGCCGTAGGCGACGCATCTCATCCTCCTGGGTCCGCAGGTCCTCAATGGCCTACGAGCGTGGGCTGAAGACCCTAGAAGAAGAGGAGGAGGGATTACCTGTCCCCTTCCCCTTGTTGTCAGACGAGTCCATGTCGCCTCTCAGTATGGGTCGACAGGTCAGGTTTGTCGGATTGCAAAAGCATCAGCGTTTCTCGAGGAGTTGACATACTGGCAATTTGTAACTGTCAGGCCAAATATTTCGCTGAGTATGGTGCTGACGTCAGCAGGTGGTTGCTGACGTCAGCACGATCTGATGACGTCAGCAAGCAGAATTGCTGACGTCAGTTCGACTCCCACTTTCCCTTTTTCTTTTTTCTTCTTCTCTCTCGCAATTCTGCACGAGCATGCAGCCACTCCGCGGCGGCTGCGCAGAAGCTGCGCAACAGCTTCCGCTTAGCTGCTGCTACAGCTGTGTTGTCAGCTGCAGTAGCAGCTCCTTGGTTGCATGTGCAACAGTGGCTGTAGCGGCTGCGCAATGCCGCTGCTGCTTCCTCGCGCTAAGGTTGCTGCTCATTGCCGCTGCCGCACGCTGCTACTTCCGTTGTTGCGCTACTGTTGCTGTGGCTGCTAGTGCTCTACTGATGCCGCCACAGCTACCATTGTTGCAACTGCGCTACTGTTGCCGCCGTTGCTGCTGCTCTGCTGCTGCCGCCGCTACTGCCACTGAGCTGCTGTTGCCGCGGCTGCCGCTGCAACTGCAGACGGCGGTTGCACTCGCTGTAGTCACCACGCACTGTTGTAGCTGCTGCTACAACGCTGCTGCCATCGCTGCTGCTGCTCTGCTACTATGCTGCTACAGTCACTGTGGCAACACCGCTGCTATGATCTCATGTGATGGGTGTTGGTTGCGTCGACGGCGACCGGCTGTCTTCGACAGGCCCCAGTGGATCTGCTGCAGTAGTGACTCTCACTGCTGCTGCTCTGCTCCGTCTCTGCTGCGCAGCTCAGTGAGAACTGTCTCACTGCTCTGATACCAAGAGAAGATGCAAGGAAGCTTCTTAGCAACACTCCCGTTCACCAGGCGTCAGTGCCTGATCAGACGGTGACGACAGTCACAAGTCGTGCACGTAACGGCAAGAGTTTTGCTAGGGGACACAAGGCAAAGTGTCTGAATGCTTCAATAACATTTGCAGAGAGAGATGACAAATGACAGGTCCATGGCATGAATACCTGCCGCGAAGCACAGCGGGTGTTGCACGCGGCGGTCCAAGAGCTGTCCTAAAACCGGCCCATAACCATTGTTTTGGCCATAACTCTGCGCACACATGTCAGAATGCTACGCCGTCTAAACCTAGACGTGCTGGATCACAAGATGGACGCTACGACTGGTCACATGCATGCATCCATCATCAGAAGGTGGACACGCAATGCAAAAAAATGCAAATCGGGCTCATGGGCAGTCCGCCGAAAGACTCTTGCAAGCTGTAGAAAAAACAACAGGAAGTCCCGGCAGTGTCTGGGGCTCTGGAACGGTAGTCGGCCAGCTCCAAGCTGGTAGTCCACCACCAGTCGTCGCAAAGGTGTCACTAGGGCCCGCCTCAGGGATCTACACGAGTATGGACACGGCCGAGTGGTCACAGTAGACTGTATAAGAACAACACAAATCACAACAGGGTATTTTACCAGTTGCGGTAGAAGTGGAAGAGTTGTATGCAAGTTTCGCAGACGCTAGTTGTGTCGCCTGATCAGTGTCCTGAAGCTTGTACAAAATGTAGAGTTTTTCAAGTGTTTGATTGGTTTGCTCGGTTTGCCTGTCAATCCAAGAATGGAACTCCATTGATAGTTGGATCCGACTACCGTAGTGCGTCATCAGTTTGCACCTAGTGAAGATGTCGTCTCTGTCGTTGGTGATCATACGTGGCACGTTGTGCACTTGGACAAT
This sequence comes from Penium margaritaceum, assembly GCA_023375785.1. Lineage (NCBI taxonomy): Eukaryota > Viridiplantae > Streptophyta > Zygnematophyceae > Desmidiales > Peniaceae > Penium > Penium margaritaceum. The sequence continues at coordinate 27,407 of SZWC01021388.1, read as the reverse complement.
CTGGTTTTAGGAACAACCGCGCTGTTCCTTCTGCAGTGATGCTGGTGGTCGTCGGAATGAAATGCGACAGTTTTAGAAAATCTTTCCACCACGACGAGGATGGCATCATACCCCTCGTGAATGGTGGACAATCATGTCACAAAATCTATGTTCATGTCATTTCACAGCTCCGTCAAAATGGGTTGTGGTTGGAATAGACCAGGTAACCGCGTGCGACAAAAGTTTTGCCTTTCACAAGTGTCACACGATTTGCAGAAGGCCGCCACGTCGGTCTGCATCTTGTTCCTGTAGTAGTGTTTTGTCAGCTTCTTGAGCTTCTTGTCCTCGATGAGGTGTCCACCTAGACTAGTGTCGTGGAATTCCTCCAAACTCGTCCTTAGTAGTTCCTCTTTGGAGGAACGATGACCAGACGAGTGAATCGTCAAAGCCAATAGGGGTCATAGAACCAAAACATGGTTTTTTCGTACCCGAAATGCTCCTCGTAAACTTTCCCAAACAGCCTTGCAAGGTACGGGTGTCGTTTGACGAGCAACATGCTGACCACAGTCATTACATCAAGTCGCCGACTTAGAGCATCATTGTATTAGTATTTCGATGTCCGTACTCAATGGCGTAGTCGAAGTTGGACTCGAGGAACTCCATCCATTCAGTTTGTCGACAACTTACATTGGCTGAGTCTTGACATGTTTCAGGATGTGATGGTCAATGCAGACGATGGATCAACGGAATTCCAAGTAGCAACGTTTTGAATGTGTGCATGACTACGAGCATCTATTTTTCGTGCACCGTGTCATTGAGATCGGATCCGCATCGTTTTTGCGACATGTACGTGACCGGTTGTTCCCCACCGCCATTGTCTTCGAGGAGAATGGCTCCAGTGGCTTGATCACACGCGTCAGTAGCCATAATGAAGTGTACCGTTGGATCCGCCAATCGTAAGGCTGGAGCCGATGTTAGAGCGTTTCTCAAAGAGTTTAGCACTTTTTGTTTGCTGTCCCCCCAATTCCACTCGGTAGTTTTCCAGGTGAAATCAGATAGAGGCGCTGAAACTCACGCGTAGTCTTTCACAAATCGTCGGTAGTAGGTGTAGAAGCCCAAAAACACCTGGGCGTCCTGAATGTTTGTGAGCATTCAACGTCGATAATGTGGGTCGAGAACTCGATCAAACAGTGACAAAAGTCGCAGTTTGATGGTTTCATGTTAAATCTCTATCTTTGTAAGATATTGAGAATCTTTTGGAGGTGTCGATTGTGCTCCTCCGGGGTGCATTTGTACACCAAAATGTCGTCAACATACACGACGACGGAGTCGTTGAGGCACAAGCAATGTATGTTCATTGCCGCCACAAGTATTGGTGGGACATTAGTGAATCCACATGGCATGGTCGTAACCTCAAAGTGCTTGTGTCTGCTACGGAATGTTGTATTCTCAACGTCTTTATTAGATACCCTCATCGGATGAGTGCCGCTACGTCGGTGAATGTTGCTAAAAAATCGAGCTCCTTGGAGTTGATCAAAGAGTTTATCTACTCATGGGAGGCGGTAGCAATTGTTGATGGTGATGTTGTTCAACGCTCGGTAGTCCATGCACATCTGCACTTCTCCAATTTTCTCTTTGAAGAAAAGTACAGGTGCTACGTAGGATGAAGTGGAGGGTTTGATGAACACCTAACCAAGCATCTTGTCCAGCTGCTTCTCAAGTTTGGTCAACTCGTGATCGCTTGTGTTATGGGAGCCGCCGGTCGAGGCGGTGTTTACGTCATCATGATAAGGTCATATGCATGTTTTGATGCTCCCATTGTATTCTAAGTGAAAAACCGTGCAAAATCGACCCAAGAACCGGGTCATTCGGTGCAGGGACGAGAAAGATACGGCCGTGCAAAGGTGGGAGGCGCACCTCCAGAAAACAGGAGACGTACCGGTTCGACCCCGAGCACGACGGAGCGACTTTCTCGCCCACGGCAGCCGAAGCGCCTCTAGATGGACGTTAATCCAATGAGGCAAGATTCATTGGGGTCCATGGGTGCTTTGGGATGGCGGCTGGAGCTGCATTCGCAAGCAAGGGCGCTTAGGGCGGCCGTGACCCCCGCTGGCGTTGCTGCCAGCGACCGTCACGCGTGGAGCACTCAAACGGCCATAACTTAGCCGTTCTTCCACGGATTGAGGCCTTCTTTGGTGCATTGGAAATCTCGTAGCGCGTACTACATGATGCATATGTTATTTCCATGAGAGCACCTTGATAGAGGGCTTCGGAGCACTGAGTAGCTTTCGGCTGGCTTATAGGGGCTGGTACATAAGGACACCTAGGAGTTGTTCTAAGGATGTCAATCTTACCCAGAGATTCTATACATTGCCTTGTACTGATCTATCAAGTCTAAGCATTCAATCCTTGCCCAACTCTCCTTGTGTTCCAATCATTGCCTTGCACACGTCCATTCGATCCTACAAGTCTTCCGCAGCGCACCTTGGTGCAAACGCCGTCGGGAGAGTCACACGACAGGAACCTCGGTCACTAGCAACGATCTTGCTTCTAGGAGAGGGTCGTGCTACACCTCAAGGGTTGGCCCACACACCAAGGGTTCGAGGGCTGGGAGGTTCATCCCAAGGGCTTGGCGTGTGACTGTCACGCCGAGCATCCCTCAATTCACATTTGGTATCAGAGCGCGTGGACGTTCGCTCGGTTTTCCGGGGTCCCAAGGGAGGCAGCAGATCTGCCACAACTACGTTTGGCCAGAATTTTTTCGATACAACCAGAAGCATGGCAGCCGCGGCATACAACCAGGCCTACCTCATGGATGAGATCCGGCGTGCTCTTGACAAGTTGCATCAAGAGAACCAGCAGCTGCGCGTGGAGGTTGAGGCAGAGTACGTCGGCCAAGGGAGCAGTGTGTTGGGGGGTGTTGAGCAGTACGTACTCTGCCAAGGCAGAGTACGTCGGCCAGGCCATGGGCATCCGCACCAGCCTTTCGGCGGTCCAAGCCAAAGGAGCCAGAGTTCTACACCGGCAAGGGCAGTGCGCACAAGTGGCTCTTCACGGTGAACTCGTACTTCACGGCGTTGGGCGATCCCGTGGGAGAAGATGCCACAAGACTAGAGTATGCACCTACGCTACTTTGGGGAATGGCGTTGTAGTGGTGGTCAGCATTGTGCCGGCGGAACACCGCTGGGTTGCCGGACGGGCTGGGGGCCAATACGCGGCTTCAGCCATTGCTGAGTCTACCGCTAGGGCGGGAAGTGCAGCTCGGTGCGTGGGCGTTGACGGAGAAGCCAGAGACGTGGGAGCAATTCAAAACGATGCTCCAGGCGCGTTTCGACCTCCTCAACGGCTGCCGGGTTGCACGTGACAAGATCGAGCACGTCAGGCAAGGCAGATTGGTCGAGGACTACAGTACATGCTTCATGGCTTTGGCGGCGCAGATCGACAACCTCTCGGACGCGGAGGCATACGACCGCTACCATGACGGCCTGAAGCCGCACGTCCAACGTGAACTCGCGGTGCTCGGGTTGCGGACCTTTGCGGAGCTGGTCTCGGCGACGGAGCGCATCGACCCAGTAAGCTACAATGCACGCTGGACCAGCTATGCAACATAACCACGGGTGGAACAGCCGGGTCAGGCTGTGCCCATGGAGGTGGATGCAAACCAAGCCAGGTAGCGGGGTGCGGGCGGGCAGCAGGGACCGAGAGGCAAGTGCTGGGTCTGTGGCGAGAAGGGTCATCGCAAGCGGGATTGCCCCAAACGCAAGGCACAGCAGGGAAACGGGCAGCAACAGTGAGGAGGGGATGACCTACTGATGCAAGTCTTTCGTCCGCAAGGGACAGCACCAGCCCTGAAAGGCTTTTGCAGATTAAGGAGCTACCTCAAGTGCTGTTGCGAAAGGAAGGTGAGACCCGACAGTTGCCAGGGATCATCCTGGAGCTGGTCCTTGAGATTTTGAAGGGGAGTTTCAAGAGTCGGAGGAAGCTACATGGGCTGCTAGACGGCGGCGCGAGCCATAGCTTCTTCATCGACAGGTTGGCAACGAGGTTGGAGCTCACACGGTAGCCGGGGACGTCGGCCAAGGCGCGGCAGGTGTCCGGAGTGGTGGAGTGTGGGAGGCCTCTCGTCAAGCACAAGGTCCATATGGGTGAGTTGGTGTGCAACATGGAGTTCCACACTTGCCCTATGGATGATTACAATTGCTTGATCGGCCGGGATTGATTGCACGCCTGGAATCCAGAGGTGGATTGGAGGTGCAACCGGGTGGTCGTGAAGGCGGGCGGGAAAAACATCACTTTGCCTTTGTGGCGGGGTGAGGGAAAGGAGTCCAAACTGGCGGAAGCGGGGAAGCAGCTGCCCGTCATCAACTTGCAACAGCTAAAGCGGTGCGAGCGCAAGGGTGGCCAGGTTTACTTGGCATGGGTGCGTCCACAACAAGCAGCAGAGCAGCAGATTGCAGCGGTTGAAGCAACGGAGGGGCAGCCGGTGGAAGGCGCGGGGGCTCCAGAGTTGCCTCCCAGTATTGGGGAGGTGCTCAAGGAGTTTGGGGACGTTTTTCCAGAGGAATTGCCAAAGGGGCTGCCACCACGGCGCGACATCGACCACAAGATCGATGCAGTGCCAGGTTCGTCACCAACGGTGTGGTCTTATAACCGCATGAGGGACACGGAGATTGCAGAGCTTAAGAAGTAGTTGGGGGAGTTGGTAGACCAAGGCTTCATTCGGCCGTCGGAATCTCCATATGCGGCGCCGGTGCTGTTCGTCAAGAAGAAGTCAGGAGAGCTGCGGATGTGTGTGGACTGCCGAGCGCTCAACAACATCAAGGTGAAGAATCGCTACCCATTGCCACGGGCCGAGGAGTTGTTCGACCAGCTTCGAGGCACGCGCGTCTTCAGCAAACTGGACCTGAGATCATGGTATCACCAAATCCGCATCGCGGAGGAGGATGTGGAAGAAATCACGTTTTGGACGCGCTATGGAAACTTTGAGTATCTCGTAATGCCTTTTGGGCTAACGAATGCTCCGGCTACGTTCATGGCGCTGATGAACCGGGTATTCCATCCCTACTTGGACCAGTTTGTGGTCGTCTTCCTTGATGGCATCCTTTTCTACTCGCAGACAATGGAGGAGCACCAAGAGCACCTGCGGACGGTGATGGAAGTGCTAAGAAAGGAGCGGCTGTTTGCCAAGCTCAGCAAGTGTGAATCCGCCAAGTAGGAGGTGGAGTTCCTCGGGTACATTGTCAGCGGGAGGGGAATCCGCATGGATCCAAAAAAGGTGGAAGCAGTGAAGGAGTGGCCAGAGCCGGTGTGCGTGCGTGACATACAGGTTTTTATGGGCTTTACAAATTACTACCGGAGGTTTATCCGGGGGCACGCGGCAATGGGAGCACCCTTGACAGACTTGCTCAAGAAGGGGTGCCAATGGAAGTGGGGTGCGAAGGAGGGGCAAGCCTTCGATGCAATGAAGGCTGCCATGTGTGAAGCCCCAGTGTTGGTGCATCCAGACACGAGCAAGGAGTACGTGTTGGTGACGGACGCAAGCGACTATGCGATCGACAGGGTGCTGATCAGTGTTGCCCTCGTTGTTTGTTGTAGGACCCCTACCGCGACCTCGGTACCGCGACGCACATCGATGCTACATCGAGGCGATGTAGCAGGCGGGGGGGCACCCGGGCTCGTCCAAAGGCGGATTCTGGCCGGCCAAAGAGTGGGAATTTCCCACATGGCAGATCGGCTCGAAACCCCCGGTATCTGCACCCGACAATTTTTTTTAGTTTTGTTCTATTTTCTTCAGTTCTTCATGTTATCACGCCACGTCACCAGTGAAGAGGCATGGCTACATGATCACCTTGCCAGGAATCTAGGTAATAGGTCATGCCACATGAGATGATGTTTTCATGACTAGTCACATGCAGCCGTTTTTCTAGGCCAGTCTTCCATGCTATCCATTAGACGCTAGGTCATTTACAACCATTCATGCAGCATCATGGCTGAGGGCATGAACCTGCATGTTCGACATATCCAACAATGTGGGTTTGAAGGTGAAACCTCACCGGATTGACTTGCATTGTGAAGTGATGAGGAGGGGGGGAGGGGCTCCACGGTTCCCCTCTAACGTACCGGTTCACCGTACCCAAGCTTGTTTGGGAGGATCCCCCATTTCTGTGCAGGCACCACTGTGACACTATCAAGGCGTCACTGCTGTGCGAGTCACGACGTGACTCGCACCCAGCAAGTCACAACTGAGAGCCCTCATAGCTGTCCGTCACCAGCACTATGCGTCTGGCAGGCCTGGTAGTCTGCCGCCATGGCTTCCGCATCTGCAACAGGGTGTAGTACAGCCGCCTCTACCGCCGATACCGTGCGGTCGTCGCCTGCTCCATCCTCCCAGTTTGACGCTTCCAAGTGGAACCCGCCCAAAAAACGCCCTCTTACCGTGACTACTTGACAAAGGAGCTGTCAAAGCACATCTAGAAGTGGCCAACGGCAGCCAAGAAAGCGGGCTTCAAGTGTGGTGCCTGTGCCAAGGAGGTTTCCAAGACGTTCAATCGCATCCGTGGCCATTTTGGTCAGGAGAACAAGAATATCAAGACATGCCCGTAGCCTCCACCGATGTGCAGGGACGTTCTTGGGCTTGAACGACACCCTCCTCCTCCTCTGGGATGGCAGCCTTACAGTGTGAAACTATACAAGGGTGAGGGTGAGGAGTGGGGAACCAAGGACAAAGCTGTGCAGTGGGTGAAGCTTTAGGAGCAGCGTGAGAGGGACCAGCAGGCTGCTCTTGGAGGCATGCAGATTGAGACTGACAGTGAGGATGAGGAGGGTGGTGGGCAGGCAGGGAGGGACAAGGGAACTGCACAGAACCGCACGCCCTGTGGTAACCGTCTTGAGGGTGAGGTCCTTCTTTTTTATGTCGCAAAGGCAGCATCTTTCAGGCAGTCCACCATGTCTGAGCACACGGCCAAGGCTGACAATAACAGGTGTCAGCTCTCTATCGTTAAGCTCATGGCTATTCGTGCTTCTCCCATTTCTTTTTGTCGGGAGCCTGTCTTGCTTGAAGTAATCAAGAACGGCAAGAAAACCACCTCCAGTTTCCGGGTTCCAAGTAGGGCAACTGTGGTGAAGGAGCTGCTCCCAAGGCTTGATAAGGAGCTTGAAGCGGTGGATGCCCCTCTAAAACAGAGATGGAGCATCTATGGCACGAGTCTTGCAGTGGACGAGTGGTCTGACCGACAGGTCAGGCCAATCTATACCGCCATGGCAGTCAATGCCATGGGGTCAGTCCATGTTTTCTCCCGAGATGCCTCTAGTCTCACCAGAGATGCAGACCACATAGCCTCAATAATAGAGGCTGCTATTGAGGCTGTGGGTGAGGATGTTGTTGTGTGTGTCATTTGTGACAACACGTCTGTGAACAAGCATGCTTTCCAGGATCTTTCTGTCAAGTATCCAAAGCTCTTCTTCCAGGGCTGCTGTGCCCACAATGTTGATCTTGTGATGAAAGACATTGGGAAGAGTGCATGGGGTGCAAGCTTGATTGGCAGGTATGAGAAAATCATCTCCTTCTGGCGCAATAATGCAATGCCCCGCACGTGGCTGAAGGAGCAGACAGGTGGTAAGGTGCTGGTGAACCGGTGTGACACGAGGTTTGCGTCAGTCTTGTCCATGGTGGAACGGCTGTTAGAGGTGAGGACAGACCTGGAGACATTGGTGAACAGTGAGAGCTGGAAGCAGATTGGGTCCGAGCGGGATGCCAACTTCAGGTCCAGGAAGAGAGAGGTGAGGCGCATTGTGAGGAGAAAAGTCTTTTGGGTATAGGTACAGTAGATGCGAGACTTTCTTGAGCCACTGGTACGGTTGCTGAGGGTTGCGGACAGACCAGGAGGTGGGGCTGGGGAGATTTATGAGGGACTGTTGGACTGCACCAAGGAAATCAGGGCACTGAGTGTGAGGAAAGGCAAGAAGGCCCGGAAGGTGGCACAGGCGCAGGTGAACTTTGCACTGGGACGGCTGGAGCACAGGTGGACCAAGGACATGGCTTGCCCCCTCTATGCTGCAGCAAGGCGCCTGCACCCCGAGCATTTTGGCAATGACTTGTCAACATGCTCAACCACCATGCAGACATAGGATGCTGTGGTTGATGCTTTGGTGCCAGAGGCAAAGCATGATGACATCATGCAGCAGATTGGAGCTTTCCAAAGGGGACAGGTCATGCTTGAGGCTAACCCACTCATCACTCCCCGCAAGAATGCTAAAGCTTGTACTGCTTTGGCCAAAGTGAAGTGCAGGACGATGACGGCTGTGGAGTGGTACGTCAACCACATGAGCTACTTGCCGGCGCTCAGAGACCTTGCTCTCAAAGTCCTCTCTCAACCCTGCTCATCTTCTGAATGCGAGCATTGATTTTCAACGCATGAGCTCATACACACAGCCAGGAGAAACCGCCTCAACGTAAGCAATTTGGAGCTCCTTGTGTGCTGCAATGTGCGCCTTCGGAAGTAGTACGGGCGCATAGGAAGGAGGACGGCAGTGGATATTGCAGCAGCAGCAATAGAGTCTGAGACTAAGGGGGAAGACAGCGAGGACAACGGGGAGATCGTGGATGAAGAGGCCGAGCTGCTGAGTGAGCCCAAGAGTGATGGAGACAGTGACGATGAGGAGGGAGAGGATGAGAAGGAGCAGTTGGTTGCAGGTGGGGAGGACGATGATGTGGTGGAAGTGCTGGCAAGTGTTAGAACCATGAGTGAGCTACCAGGCCTGCCTCCTGCACGCACAGTCCACGTCCGTGAACAGGCAAAAGTGCAAGCTCCAGCTGGTGGACAGGGTGGCACAGGAGTGGAGGAGGATGTAGAGGAGGAGGAGGAGGAAGAGGCTGCTGGTTCAGCCACTGCTACCATAGGGGGAGAATCTACTGCAGGAGGAGAATCCACTGCAGCAGGAGGAGCCGCTGCAGCTGTGACCACCACCCCTGCATCAACTGTTGACAATGCAGGGGGTGCAGCTCCTACTAGTGGAAGCCGTCCTAGCAAGCGTGGTTCAGGTGCAGGGGGCACAACAACAGCAGCAAAGGCCTCAAAGCGTGTACAGCGGTCAAAGAAGTAGGCATAGGACTGTAGCCTAGAATTTCTTGCTAGGCCTTCTCCATTGTACTTGTTTCTTTGATTACAACCAATGATCACCATTCTCTTTTGTGCCATGAAATGTGTTTTCTCTCAACGAGCCATTACTTGTGGAATGATTAATGGTGCATTGTGTGAGAAATAGCAAGTTTACAAGTGCATGTGAACACTGCACCTCTGTGCAAAATGTATGGAAATGTTACTAAGTGAAATGTGAATGTGGTCCAAAAGACATCATGAAAATGGGCACAATTTGAGGTCTACATTGTGCTCAGAGTGTGACATAGAAATTGATCCTCTTGAGATTTTCCACATCCCTCATGTGTTGGGCACAGGAAAGGACCCCCCCCCCCCCCGGATAGGTCACGTCGATGTGGCTGTTTCTGGCCACACCGATGTGTCGAGGTAGCATCGATGTTTGTGGTAGCGTGGTACCAAGATCAACACTGGTGCTGATGTAGAACCAAGGGAAGGGGTTGCAGCCCATCNGGCCCCCCCCCCCCCGGATAGGTCACGTCGATGTGGCTGTTTCTGGCCACACCGATGTGTCGAGGTAGCATCGATGTTTGTGGTAGCGTGGTACCAAGATCAACACTGGTGCTGATGTAGAACCAAGGGAAGGGGTTGCAGCCCATCGCGTACTACTCCAAGAAGCTGAAAGGGGCTGAACTAAACTACCCGATCCACGAGAAGGAGATGCACGCGATGGTCCAGGCCTTCAAGCAATGGAGGTGCTACCTTGAGGCGCGACGGTGTGTGGTGCACACGAACCACTACGCGCTCAAGTACCTCAAGTCGTAGCCAAACCTGAGGCGTTGTCAAGCACGGTGGATGAAGTTGCTGGAAGGCGGTTTTGACTACGAGATCCTATACAAACCAGGGAGGATCAACCTAGCAGACCCGCTTTCGCGTCGCCCGGACTTGGGCGTGCATGCGATCACGGTGCTGGCGGGATCTCCAATCATCCGCTGCCTGTTTGCACACGGGTATGCGGAGGACGAGGACTTTGCCGGAAGTACGGTGAAGGGGTGCAAGTGGGACAGCCATTATTGGCGGCGTGAGAAGGTGAACCAGATTGTGGTGCCACAGAGTACATCGTTGCCGGAAGCACTGTAAGAAGAGGCACACGACTCGCACAACAGTGGTCATTTTGGCCACAACAAGACCTTCAAGATGCTTGCGCGCCAATATTGGTGGGCAACAATGGGAGCCGATTGCAAGGAGTATGTGAGTAGCTGTGACACGTGCCAAAGAATCAATTCATGGAGGGCGCGGGCGCCAGTGGAGCTGCAGCCCCTACCGGTACGTTACCGGTACGTTACCGGTACCGGTAACGTCTGTGGAAAGACATCTCACTTGATTTTGTGGGGGGTCTTCCACGGAATGCAACAGGCAACACCGTGGTGCTGGCGGTGGTGGACCGGTTCAGCAAAATGGCGCACTTTATTCCATGTGCGAAGAAGGTCACGGCAGCAAAGACGGCTCAACTCCTCTTGCAACACATCATCAGACTACACGGGGTGCCGAAGTGCATGGTCTCGGACCGCGACCCACGCTTCACCTCCCGGTTTTGGGAGGAACTCTTTAAGAAGCTGGGCGCCCTTGTGGCTCTTTCATCAGCCTACCATCCCCAAACTGATGGCCAAACTGAGCGTACCAATCAGACCATGGAACAGCTAGTGCGGGGGATCTTGGGGCCGGATGGCGAGGGATGGGAATGCAAGCTCCCGGTGGCTGAGTTAGCCTAAAACTCCGCAGTGCATGCCTCTACGAGGTGGTCTTACTTTGACATAGTGTATGGGGTGCAGCCTGCATGTCCCTCAGACATGGCAACGGGATCAGACCTACCCGTAGTGCAGTAGTTTACAAGGGACTTCACAGAGGTGTGGCGCGGTGTACGCGAGTCGCTACACAAGGCACAACAGCAGATGAAGCGACAAGCGGACAAGCACCGGACAACCGAGGAGTTCTCGGTGGGACAACAGGTGCTGCTCAGCTCACGGAACCTGCAGCTGGCGGGGGTGGGAAGCGACAAGCTCAAGCCTCGGTGGGTGGGCCCTTTTCCGGTCAAGGAGAAGCGGTCCGCGGTGAGCTACGAGTTGGAGCTTCCAGACCACTATCGGATCCCGTGTTCCGCGCTTCTCTTCTCAAGGCCTACAAGGAGCCGGATGCGCAGTTTGCGGCGCAGGGAAAGGCTCCTCCTCCACTGGTCTTGGTGGAGGGTGAAGAGGAGTATGTGGTGGAGAAGATTCTCGGGTACCGTCGGCGCGGTAACGGGTGGCAGTACCTGGTACAATGGCTCGGCTATGGGCACGCCACGGGTGCGTCACACATTCGTGCTTTCCACTCGCTCCGTTAGGGACCAGCGGAGCCTGCGGCGGATTACTGGCGACGCGCCATGCGTATTTACACGCGTCTTGGGACCTCAGGGGGCACAGAGCAGTGGGCACTTCGGACGATCATGGTCGGAGTTTGCCTGGAGTACACCGACATCTTCACACGGTACAGCGACGCTGCTCTTGAGCCTTTATCAGCCACTCTACAGCTGCTCCCCTGGGCGAATCAGCTGTTCTTCCAGGTGACATCGGCCCGCGAGGCAGCAGTAGCGCATCAGGAGACTTCCCTTACGGCAGCAGTCCTTACATCACCATCATCTTCCCTCCTACAGTCACCCTCATCTACCTCCATCACGACCTCATCTTCCTCCTCCTCTTTGACCCTGTCTACACCCACGCAGACATAGGGCGTTGTAGCAGCTACCCAGGGGAAGAAGAAGAATAGGAAGCGCGGATCGGGCCAACAGCAGCCGTCATCCGGTGGTAGCAATGGCCGTTACGTACACTGATACAACTGTGGAGGTGCCCATCGCTACACCGAGTGCCAACAGCCGCTTGACTGGGAGCGCATCACTTGTGGACTTCAGGCTGCCCATGCTGCTCGCACAGCATCTAACACGTCGCCCGCACACTCCTCTGGACGCGCGGCGACCACGACTACAGCTGTTCCTGCATCCTCACCAACGAGCAGCAGTGATCCCAACCCACGTGATTGCACCATCGCCGAGCTTCGTCATCTTCTGGCGCTTCGCTTTCAGGGAGGTGCGAGTGTGTTTTCATCGTCAAGTGGGTCACAAACTGCTTCGTCTGTCCTTGTGACCCGTGATGACACGTATGGGTGAGCACAGTCCGCATGTGATGATGCTGGGCCTGACTGCACTGACTGGATTCATGAGTCCAACCTTCGTGATGTACGTCGTTCACTGACGGCTCAGCGTCCCTCTGATGCCGAGTGTTCTATTGCTCGTTGTACAATGACGTCCACCAGTCGTGACTCCGGTGGCACTTGGATCATCGATTCCAGTGCCACCCACCACATGACGTGTCGTCGTAGTGACTTTGTGGTACTTGGTCCAGTCATAACTGTCCGTTCTGTTCGTATAGGCTCTGGTCAGTCCTTACCGGTCCACGACGTTGGGGTTGTATGCTTTGATGGTCCGTCTGGCCCCCTATACCTCTCTGACGTGCTGTTTGTGCCTGATCTTGAGCTCAGTCTGCTGTCTGTGCGTGCCTGCACTCTGATGGGTCTCTCCGTTGAGCATACCGCTGATTCAGCAACTGTGAGTGCTCTTGACACCTGTAGCGTTGTCCTACGTGCTTCAGTGGTAGATGATTTGTACCGCATTGCTCGGCCCTCCTCCCCTTGCTCTCCCTCCTCCTCTGGTCGCGTTTTTGTCACTGATGTTCTATCCCCGGAACACCAGCGGTTGCTTCAACAACGTCTGTGTCATGTGGGCTCTGACACTGTGTCAAAGCTCATCCGGACACAGCCCGCTCTTGGCCTTGACGTGGCTTCTTTTGAGAAGCCATCCAAGACCGACTGTCTTTTTTGCGCTCAGGGAAAGATGCACCGGTGCACTTACCCTGATTCACGTTCCCGAGCACTGAGGCCCCTCGAATTGGTCCACTCAGACCTGCTCGGTCCTCTCCTGGTCGAGTCCCTGTCCGAGAGGGGCCGGTATGTTCTGACGCTGACTGATGACTTCACCCGGATGCGGTGAGTCTACAGTCTGCGTCAGAAGAGCGACGCCGCTCTTGCGGTTCGGCTCTTGCTCGTGATGGCTGAGCTTCAGTCTCGCCACACGCTACATACCTTTCGCTCGGATCGCTTCGGCGAGTTCCTCGGTGAGATGGATCCCTTCTTTGCTGAGCACGGCATTTTTCACCAGGTCTCCGNTTGGTCCACTCAGACCTGCTCGGTCCTCTCCTGGTCGAGTCCCTGTCCGAGAGGGGCCGGTATGTTCTGACGCTGACTGATGACTTCACCCGGATGCGGTGAGTCTACAGTCTGCGTCAGAAGAGCGACGCCGCTCTTGCGGTTCGGCTCTTGCTCGTGATGGCTGAGCTTCAGTCTCGCCACACGCTACATACCTTTCGCTCGGATCGCTTCGGCGAGTTCCTCGGTGAGATGGATCCCTTCTTTGCTGAGCACGGCATTTTTCACCAGGTCTCCGTCCTTGCTACCTCACAGCAGAACGGTGTATCTGAGCGCTGGAACCGCACCATGGAGGATGCGATCCGCGCCATGCAGTCTGAGTGCGGTCTCCCGGAGTCCTTCGCCTTCGAGGGCTTCGCCTACATGACTTGGGTCTGGAACCGCCTCCCGCATGGTCCGCTTCTGGATCATGTTACACCGTACAAGCTCTGGCTTGGCCACCGTGCTGGTCTCCGTCTCGCTCGCGTCTGGGGTTCCCTGGCCTCCGTGTGGTACACCGAGGACCAGCAGGGGTCAAGGTCTCCCCTCGGGGTCGCTTGTGTGCCTTCATCGGCATCTCCCCGCGGTCGAAGGCCTGGCGCTTTTGGGACCCCACTCGCCGTCGTATCATTGAGTCCCGTGATGCGTTGTTTTTTGAGTCACTCACATACTGTGATCTGACTTCGATCACAGCCCTCTCTGCAGTCCATGTCACTTCCTGTGAGATTCCTTGGCGGATGGGGGAGACTTCTTTGCCAGCGACCATTCCTCGCCAGGCTGATGTGTCCGCTCGAGTCCCCTCTCGGTCTCCTGCACTTGATGATCCGGCTATCATTGCCGTTGGTCCAGAGATCCCGCCCGTTCAGCCTGTTCCACACCCCACAGGTACCGCTGCTCTCACGCCTCCTCCTGCATCACCACCAGTGTCTATTGGCACCCCTGCTCGGGCGTCTAACCCAGTCAAGCCCACTCCTTTCCCTACGTTGGCTGACACTCCTGTCTCAGTGTCCGGGCCAGCCTTGCCCGCTGTCAAACCCAGCTCTGTGTCCCCCACACACGCATCTCCTCGCACGGCATCTCCGGCTGCCTTGTCTCAGCCCTCACCAGCTATGGTCTACCTGTCCCTGTGGTCGTACCTGTTCCTGAGCCTGAGGTGCGCCCCTCGACCTCCGGTTACTCCCGTGAGCCCGGTGGTCGCCTTCGACCACTGGATTCCGGAGCTCAGCGAGCGTCGGGTTCCGGACCCAGGCGTTCCTCTCGCAGCATCGCGAGCGGTGATCCAGGCACAAAGGCCTTAGGCCTGAGTGTCCGCACTAAGCTTTCAGAGGTACACCCAGCGTACCCCATAGGGCACGACCTGGTCACTCGCGAGTTCCATATCGCCTGTGACGCAGCAGCTGATCTCGTGGCTATCAGGCCTGACACTGAGGTGTGTGCACTTGCCACGCAGAGTTCCCTCTCTATGGCGCCTGACCCGGGCACATTGAGGGAGGCCTTCTCATCGCAGGATGCTGATGCCTGGCGAGCTGCTTGCGAGGATGAGCTTCGCGCTATCCGAGAGCACAAAGTCTACGAGCTGGTCGACCTTCCCCCTAGTAGGAAGGCGATTCAGGTCAAGTGGGTCTTTCGCAAGAAAGTGAAGCCGGATGGCTCACTGGAACGCTACAAGGCCGGCTTTGTCGTCAAGGGGTTCTCTCAGATTGAGGGAGTTGATTACACTGACACCTTTGCCCCTGTCGGCCGCATGACCTCAGCTCGAGCTCTGTTCGGTGTAGTGGCTCAGCATGACTGGGAACTACACCAGATGAATGTGAACAACACGATCCTCCATGGCTCTCTGGATGAGGAGATCTACGTGGCTCAGCCACCAGGCTTTGAGGACGATGACAAGGTCTGGCGCTTGCGCAAGTCCTTATACGGCCTCAAGCAGTCTTCACGGTGTTGGAACCGGGAGATCACTGGCACCTTGACTCGCGCAGGGTACGTACAGAGCGAGGCAGACCCCTCGCTCTTCATCCTACCGACACCCGAGCGGTTGACCGCCATCCTGGTCTATGTTGATGACCTTCTGATTGCGTCTCCATCCCTGGAGGCCATGAAGGAGGCCAAGGCTGTCCTGCAGACTGCCTACAGGATGAAGGATCTCGGTCCTGCATCGGTGTTTCTTGGTATGGAGATCGTGCGAGATCGCAGACATCGGACATTGTTGCTGCATCAGGCCCGATACGCACGAGTCGTGGGGGAGCGCTCTGGCGATCTCCTTCGTGCAGTGCCCACCGCTTCCACACCTCTCACACATGATGGGCAGGATGCCCTGAAGGTGGAGGACCCTACACAGCTGGGGGAGACAGTGGACGTGACCTTGTACCTCCGTCTTATCGGATCTCTGATGTACCAGGCCACTACCACGCGTCACGCCATCGCGTTCGCCGTCAACCTCCTCGCTGAGTTCTCGCCGGCCCCACGTGCGAGAGCTCTTCACGCGATTGTGTGAGTGGTACGGTACGTGGTCTCCATACCGTATCTCGGACTCTGCTTTCTTCGGCAGTGTTCGGTGGTCCTTGACGGCTACACTGACAGCGACTGGGCTTGGAGCCCTGATGGGCGCAGTCGCACTGGCTATGTGTTTCTGCTCGGTGGTACCGCTTTGTCTTGGCGAAGCGGGAAGCAGGACTGCATCGCACGTAGCTCGTGGGAGGCATAGTATGTGGCTTTGGGCGCAGGGGCGGCTGATGCAGTATGGCTGGAGCGCTTGTTTCTTGAGCTTGGGCAGTCAGCACCCGCCATTGTGATGCGTTGCGACAACCAAAGTGCTCTCGCCATTGCGGAGAACTCTGGTGTTTTTCATGCTCGCACAAAGCACATTGCGGTTGAGCATCACTTCGTTCGTGATCTGGTGGAGCGACGCGTGATCTCCATCATGTGGGTTGGCACTGACTTGCAGCGTGCTGATTTCTTGACGAAGGCACTTGCCCGCGGAAAGTTCTTGGTGGCCATTCGTTCTGTTGGGCTTCGCCCCGTGCGTGACAGTGGTTGAGTGTGGGATGTGCGTCTGTGTCTCATCTGTCCGTGTCACCCACGATGTAGTTGTACCAGTGCTGCATGTGTATGGACATGCGTACCATCGGGTCATGGGGGAGTGTTGTGCTTTGTGCCGTTCCTGTACAATTTACTGTGACCACTCGGCCGTGTCCATACTCATGCAGATCCCTGAGGCAGGCGGCCCTGGTGACGCCGGCGCAACGACAGGCGGCGGACTACCCGCTTGGAGCTGACCGACCACTGTTTCAGAGCCCCAGATGCCACGGGGACTCTTTGCTGTGTCTTATACGTCTTGCAGGCGTCTTTCGGCGGACTGGCCATGAGGCCTATTTGCATGTTTTGGATTGTATGCTCACTGTCAGTCGATGGATGCATGCATGTGACCAGTCGTAGCGTCCGTCTTTTGATTCTGCACGTTTAGGTTCAGACGGCGTAGCATTCTGACATGTTTGCGCGGAGTTACGGCCAAAACAGTGGTTTTGGGCCGGTTTTAGGTCAGCTCTTGGACTGCCGCGTGCGACACCCGCCGTGCGCCGCGGCAGGTATTTATGCCTTGGACCTATCATTTGTCATTCCTCTCTGCATATGCTATATTGAAGCATTCTGACACTGTGTCTTGTGTCTCCTAGCCAAACCCTGGCCATTGCGTGTACAACCTGTGACCGTCGTCACCGTCTGATCAGGCACTTACGCCCGGTCAGCGGCTGCGTTGCTAGGAAGCTTCTACGCACTTTCTCGCTGTGCCCTTTCAGAAATTTCATTTTAGGCATTCAACATGTCTAAGATGACTTATCCGGACCTACTGGTTCGTTTATCAGCATTATGCCCATCCCAAAAATTGGTATTAGCCTAATGTTCTCTTGGAGGCTCAGGTTCAACCCTTGGGCTTGTGCTTGTGGTAAGGTAGTTCCCTTTGCATAGTTGGTCATGATCAGGGGCCATAAAGCTATGGGTAAAATGGTGGTGTGCCCATACATGCATCAACTTCGCATATAAGTCCATATCATGTATATCTCGTACTCCATATCGTGTAACCGCTCTTCAACAACGCTATATCCATCATTTTTAAACCTTAACACAGATGTATTCAAAATTCGAAGAAAAGCAACGACTTATGAAAAATAGCACGCGAGCACCATGTCGTTGTTGCATGAAATGTAGCGTTGGAGTGCTGACATCATCAGGCCCCTCAAACAATCACAAACCCCACTTTCCAGGTGTTTGTGATTTTTCAAGGGAGGGGTTGGCGGTGGGGGGTCCGAGGCACCCCATGAAAGGGAAATTTCTCGGCCTAGTAGATGTCCGCGCAAAAAACAAAACCCTCAACCCCAAATGCCATTCGGGGTTGGGTTTGAAAGTGTTATTTGGACGAGCAAACCCCCTATTACGATGTAGGGTTTTATGTCTTTTTTGGGGGATCCTCCAGAAGAAAATGTACAAAAAAAATATATTTCAATAGGGATTTTGCGCTTTGAAAGGGAAAAAATAAAAAGAAGGGTCATTGCTCGATAGCTATATTGTGAGGGAGCAAGGGTCGCGATACAGGGACGGTCACATGAACCTTCTCTCCATGCTCAATCAGCAACATGTTTCGCTGATGGAGCATGGCGAGCGATGCTGGATGCTTCACTCCATTGTTTTATTTCATGGATACAGGGGATACAAAATTCCGCTCGTGGATATGGGATGATCATCCCTTCGGGGCTGTGGATATTCTGGTTATTGCGCACGGATAAAAAGGTATGGTCATGTTTTGCATTTTAGACATGCAGTTTTGGACGTAGAGAGTGCGATGCGAACAGGCTTGCGCTGTCCAAATTCGGTGGATCGCATGTGTTTTGTCTTCTAGCGACAACTGAACAGTGTCACAGTCACCATCGGTTGCTGCACCCTTGATCGAAAGTCAAAACACTGTACCTCGTGTGCATTGGCAGGATGGCAAATGAGATGGTGAACTGAGTTTAACGAATATGAGGGTCGGAAGGCGTTTTGTGCTCCCGACAAAGATCAGCAACCAGTAAAAGTTTTCTCAAAAACCATCCGAATTCCTGTTTCGAATATCTTGTTCTTGAACCCGTCGTTGAAAGGAGACGAGGCGCGAGGCGTATGTCGCCCTCCTCGACCACGCCTGCGTTCGTTCAGAGGCAAGTGATGCCCTTCCCTCTTCCGTGTCCCACCATCCCCATTTCTCCCTACCTCACTTCTCCCTCTCCGTTCCCGTGTCCCCCCCGACTGCATACAAGAGAGCGGGAGCTACCGAGATCATGCCACATGCACATCGAGCATCGCTGCTCCGTGTTCCTCCCCCCTCCTGCGCGAGACATGGCGCTTGTGCAGTGGAGGCACAAGCGTGGCGTCATCATCAAGGGCGGCTCCAAAATGTGATGACGTCAAGAATGCATGTGATGACAATCTAGGATAGGGTGGAGGAGGGGGTGGAATTTTGTGATCCTCTCACGCAGATTTCTACACGTACCACGGAAGGGACTGGCAGCCGCCGCAGCTGTGTTAGCGATCTTGTGCAGTGTACAAGACAACCCGCGCCTCCGGACGACTGTAGGTTCAATCCGCCTTGGGGCGAGGGGTAAAGACTTTTTCTGCAGCCTCGAGACAAAATTCCTCGCAGATCTTTGCTCACCCAACCATGCCGAAAAATGATTTTCACGACCAGTCTGGCAGGCCGAGCGACCCGCGGAGGCGGCTGCCACCTCCTCCACGGCCTGGCAGACTCGGACTGGAAAATTGTTTTCTGTTCTATCTTTTCTCGTCCCGCCTCCCGACTCCTGCGTCTTCGAAGGGCCGTCTTGACGAATCGCTGAGGAAAACCATTTATAGAGCAATTCAGCTATCTTCATTCCTTTTTGCTACCCCCCTTCGGAAGGAGCGTTTCTGGTGATTGGCTGGGAGGTCGTTCCCTGAAGTGACTGCTTTGGCTCTGGGGAGGAGGAGCGCGGCAGCAATTGATCGCCACACGTCCATCCAGCAAATCAGAAGGCCAACGAAGCAGGTTAGCAGCAAAAAGTGTGTGACACTGGCGGAGTTGTAAGGCGAGCTGCTCAACATTGCTGCTGCCGCTACACTGTTGCTGCTGCTGCTGCCGCCGGAATGGTTGCGGCCCACAAATTGCGGGAGACAAAGGAAGAGCTCTGAGGAATGAGAAAGGCAGATGGGACTTGCCATTGGCAAGTTGCCGAACTGACAGGTTAGGCAGCGGAAACTGCGGGAATGGGAAATGCAGACAGTGACAGGTTTAAGATTTCGAGAGGTTT
>SZWC01021387.1:12387-28799 GCA_023375785.1 Penium margaritaceum | reverse complement strand
GACACTTGCCTCAAGCTGCCTGATTTGTGTTGTTCTCTGTGGGAATGGGATCATCTGCAGCGATGCTTGGGTGGCTCAAGCATGGCTCTAGTTGAGCCCGTAGTCATCTCACAGAATTTGCATGCGGTGCCGATTTTGGATTGCTGTTGTGCGCAGCAAGTGCGTTCAACGTTGACACGGTTGCCGTCATCTGCAGCGGCGGAGTGGCTTTGGGATTGGTGGTGTGAGGAGATGTCGTGGGAGCCCGTGATTGGCTCCGTGCACGTGCCTCCATCTGACCTCGCTAGAGTACTCCGTGCTTTGCATGGAATCACCACCTCCACTGTCGACACCAGCAGCAGCAAGAGCAGTGGCAGCAGCAGCAGCAGCAGCAGCAGCAGCAGCAGCGGCAGCAGCAATAGCAACGAGGATGCCGACGGGGCTATGAGGTGGTCAGTAGCTAAAGCCGAAGCCACCGGGTTGCACTCAGCCTTAGCCACAGGTGGCAACAGCAGCAGCACCGCCGTTTCGCCGCCGCAGCTGGTGTTGGACTACAGGGATACGCCTTTGCTGCTTCTGCCGCGTAGCGAGGTGAGAAAGCTTTTTTCTTTTGTATGATTTCGCATAGCCTTAGAACAGAAAATAGCATTCAGAAAGGCGCAGCTGCCTCTCCTTCTGCACAGCATCGTGAGTGACAGCAGTCTCCACACACTGCTCCACCCTTGTACTGATGTCTTTCTCCTCCAAAGGATTCATTGCAGCACAAGGAGGGTTGCCACATCGTGCAGTTGGTGTTGGACTTTCGGTGGACAGATCACTCTCCAATGTGGGAGACGGCGAATGGGCTGGATTTGAACTGCAACTTGGGCAGCTTAAGGCAAGTGTCTGGGTGCAAACGAGCCTGTTTGGACTTCCAGAACATGAATCCGACCATTGGTGCTGTCCACCGTATGATGAAGATAGAATCTATCTTCGTCTGATAGATCCATCCTGCTCGGAGTCAATTCCATCCCTCAGGGCACAGAGGACTGCCTTGAAGTCAGAATCTGTGCAGCTGACCTCGTGCAAGGCCAAGCGTAACCCGTTGGCATGTTGCAATACTTCTCATTGAGAAGTCCTCAAAAAGTATTTCTTTCCTACCATGTTCACTTACCGTGCTGTTAGGGCTTGGACTCTACCGAGAAAACTGCGCAACTACCTGGGGTGACCTGGCCCAGTATCTAATCAGAGATGAACACCTTAGGCCCATTTCAAGGACTCCCTGTTTGTTGTGCGGCACATTTGTGCAAGGCTCCTTCATGTAGTTTCAAAGGGTTCCGTCTCGTGAAGTCTCTTGCTCCACTGCTGCTTATGGAGTTGTCCTAGTCATTTGCAAAGTAGGAACTGATGATGACTTTCAATTAAGCAAAAATGTATCCGTCTCGCGTGTACCCTTTCTTTTCTTTTTTTCTTCATTGTTGTCCAGGGAAAGTGCAGCATCTCACTGCCAAAAAGCACTCATCACTTCAATATCAGGACAATGCAACTCAATTATCGCCTTTTTCTTGCCCCAGAAAGTACATATCGTTATGCCTGAATGTGATCAGAGGCCAAAAAAGTTCCCCTTCGAAGTGAACTTTAGCCTTTCTTGGGCTTCCTTACACAGCAAGCTCGTATACTCTCAGGTAGAAACAGGCACTGGTATTGGCGGTCACGGTGCGCTGGTGCACATAAGACCCGCCTCCATGCATTGTGATATAGAGCACGTTGCTGGCATGGCACGGTCCACTGAACTCCCAAGTGCAGCAGAACGTGCCGAATCCTGTGTTTGACACCACCACGTCCTCGGTTGTGGTGACAATGACGCGCGGACGGATCGCCGTGTCATCTGTCTTTTTTTCTTTTCCAATCAAATGATTGAACTCTTTTCTCTGTAACAAAGTAACATCTATCGTCTCCTTTTCTGCACTTCTGAAGACCTGAAATTCCTGCCACCTTGGATAATGCATTTCTGTACATTCGACTCGTGCTGGGGGCGTAAACGTGTGCAATTGTCAGCGAAACAGTAGGAAACAGCTCTTAGACGCTTTTCACCGTGTCAGATATTTGTTGCTGTCATGCATGTTCTTCTACTACGTCTGTGCAATGGTTGGTCAGGAAGAAGCACCGTTCTCCATCGAGTTTGCGCCACATCTGCACCGCGCCGTGGACAGGATGGCAGCGCACATGACAAGCGGCGGCATTGGCGTTGCATTCATTGCGGTGCACTGGCGGTTTGAGAAGCTCAGTGGAAGGGAGAACCTTGATGGGTGCGCGAGAGAGCTCGTGGCATGTGTGCGGAAGTTGAGAAAGGTGAGCAGGCAAGAGATTGATCAGACGTTGCACAGCTCTGTGCTTGGTGAAATGACACGTTGGGTTAGTTTCCGTGTGACATTTTCCAGCCCTGTTGTCCTTTGCACGAGTACTACTGACAGACTTTATCAAGGCCAGGCAGAGAGGGAACTGGTGTCAAACAACTCCTTTTCTGGAGGATGCAGTCTCTCTGTCTCATTCCCCAAACCAGTGGCCGGAGCCCCTGCACATCCACGGTCGTGACATTGGGCACCCACCCTCTGCTCAACTCAGGATCCACAAGGGTGAAGTTTGGATGCAGCTGCTAGGCACGTCCTGCCGTCCTGTCAAGAGGGGATCAGTTGTAGCCAGAGCATGCTCCTTCTTGCCGCAGTTACCCAGCACCTGCTCTGTGCACCTCAGTTGCACCCAGTGTTGCTTGAGCATGACATGTTGCTGCCTGCACAGTGGCGCAAGGCCACCACCCCGACCTCCTGAACCCAAGTTACCAGCGACTCACTGAACCGCACCATGGTGATCTACTGAGGAAACCCACTGGTGGAGCTCCCTCGCATGGCGTCTGTGGAGGTTAAGGCCCTAAACATAGGCAGCGGCAGCTTCTCCACCCTCCTCCACAATGGGCAGAGGATCTCCAACTGTTGGAAAAGTATTTTTCTTGTATGTGTGCTCAATGACGAAAAGGAAGAAGGTGGAATGAGCAAAGCAAAAGGGCTAGGGGAGAGGCGCCATTCTGTCCCGTAACCCTCTGCTGCCTACTCTACGCTACCTACTCCTACTCTCTGCAGGCATCCCGTGCCCCGCCCTGTCCACTGTGTACCTGTTCATGCCAGTAGCATGTGGAAAAACTACAGAGTCTCAGTGGTTGGAAAGAGAGCCACTGAGAGCGAGACATGGTCGATGTGAGAAAGAGAGAAGCAGACAGGAAGCCGTATAGAGGACCGGGGACTATAATCAATGAGCATCTCACATCGACTACCTGAAACAGATATCAATGGCTCCAAATCTTCAGACACTCTACGAAGGATGGCTGGCGACAAGGACATGATAGACGACCATCGCAAGAACAGGGGAGGGAGAAGTGGCGCTCACATGGACAGAGGCAANCACTGGTGGAGCTCCCTCGCATGGCGTCTGTGGAGGTTAAGGCCCTAAACATAGGCAGCGGCAGCTTCTCCACCCTCCTCCACAATGGGCAGAGGATCTCCAACTGTTGGAAAAGTATTTTTCTTGTATGTGTGCTCAATGACGAAAAGGAAGAAGGTGGAATGAGCAAAGCAAAAGGGCTAGGGGAGAGGCGCCATTCTGTCCCGTAACCCTCTGCTGCCTACTCTACGCTACCTACTCCTACTCTCTGCAGGCATCCCGTGCCCCGCCCTGTCCACTGTGTACCTGTTCATGCCAGTAGCATGTGGAAAAACTACAGAGTCTCAGTGGTTGGAAAGAGAGCCACTGAGAGCGAGACATGGTCGATGTGAGAAAGAGAGAAGCAGACACAGGAAGCCGTACAGAGGACCGGGGACTATAATCAATGAGCATCTCACATCGACTACCTGAAACAGACATCAATGGCTCCAAATCTTCAGACACTCTACGAAGGATGGCTGGCGACAAGGACATGATAGACGACCATCGCAAGAACAGGGGAGGGAGAAGTGGCGCTCACATGGACAGAGAGGCAAACACACCCCAATTGGAGATCTATGGAGCTTGCCGTGGATCACGCTGCCAGCAGAAGCGTGTGCCCCGTCAAGGCCATTCAATCCATGACTCTGACGATTCTGTACGATTCTGTTCAGTTGTTCGTTGTTAACACTACTTTCTCTCCTCTGGTGTCACTGGATTGTCATCTGGTGCCATTTGTGCGTGGCTGGTTCTATTCATCACACAAGTAAGTTGTGACTGGTTTGGTCACCGAGGCTAAACTCCTCAGGCATTCAACGATCCTCAATTTCTTCACTAATTCTCTATCAACCAGGAAGGGTCCATACTCAGTCTCAAGTGTGTGGAGAAGAAATTCCATCGTGCAGGTGAGGTGGAGAAGTGCACGGTCGTGGGAGCTCAGCAGCCCCGCTGCCCCAAAGTCGAACGGTAACAGCATCTTGCACCTCCAGCCACTGCAAGTCCCTGCCTTGTGACCCCTTCACGGACACAAGTGGAACCTGAAAGAGCTAGAGGACTGCGTCCCACACCACTGAGTCAAATCTCTGTAGAAGAGCTACTGGGCCACTGGGCCACTCGGTCCACTGGCACTGGGCCTCTGGCAGAAGAGCTTGTACACACAAGTCCACCCAGGGCACCACAGAGAGTTGCACGAGTGTCATTGCAGCCTACACATCCTCCGTGCGGCCCAATTGCGATAGATCCCACACATGTCATGGGAGCCACTCCTCTCTCCAGTCCTTGTGGAACTGTTGAGAACCCGCAAGGTAACCCAGGTCCACCACCGCGTCCGCGTTCCGAGGCAGCCTCCCTAGAGACTGCGGCACCACCTCCTCTGACCGCTGCTGCAGTTGGCCTTTCCCTGGCTGAACTCACAGGCCTCAGAGTGCAGCCACCTCAACCGTGGCCGCCATGCAAGCCACCACCAGCTATGGGGGTCCAGGAAGGTTGCATCGTCCAGAGTCTGGACGATGCAACCTATGTTTTCTCCCAAATAACTTGACCCAAATCATTGGGGCCGAACTATTCACTCCCAGGATGACAAATAAGACGTGATTTCATCTCACCCTCATCCCTCACAACCCTCCGCTTCTTCTCCCCCCGCCCACCCCTCCCCCCCTCCCCCCTTCCATCCCCTCCTCCCCCGCCCCTACCCCCTCCCCCCCTCTCCTCCACCGCTCCTTCGTTTTCCACCTTCTCTGTTCCGGTCGCCTCCCTCCACTTTGTCTCCTCATCCTCCCCGGGTGTCTCCTCGTCCGCGTCCTCCCCCTCCTCCCCCTCCACCACCTCACCTCCACCTCCTCCTCCTCCTCCTCCTCCTCCACCTTCTCTACCTCCTCCACCTTCTCCAGTGCCTACACCGCCTCCACCGTGCCCACCGTCTCCTCCTCGACCTCCTCGACCTCCTCCACCCCTCCAACCCCTCCGTGTCCTCCACCTTCTCCACCTCCTCCACCCCCTCCACCTCCTCAACCTCCACCTCTTCCACCTCCTCCACCTGGTCCACCTTGTCCACATCCCCCACCTCCTCCACGTCCTCCACCTCCACCTCCTCCACCAACTCCACCCCCTCCTCTGCCACCTCCACCGCCTCCTACTTGGCCATCTCCTCCTCTGCCCAATTGGTCTCCTCCCTCTTCTCTCCCTTTACGTCCACCTCCACCCCCACCTCTACCCCTAGCGACATTGGGGCGACACTGCTCGCAGCCACCTCCACCTCTGTCGCCCCTCCTCCTCCTCACCGTCAGGTCGCTGAGGTTCCGGGCCCTGCTCCGCATTGGGTGTTCTTTGATGGTGCCGCGGAGCTTTGCGGATCCCGGTTGGAGGGAGCTGGGGCGGTTCTCTACGATCCGCAAGGGGTGATCCTCAGCTCGGCCTGGCAGCAGCTTGGAGGGCCATCTACAAGCAACGAGGTCGAGTATGTTGCTGTCCATCTCACAATCAGCCTGGCCAAATCAGCAGGGGTGTGCCACCTACTGGTTGTGGGTTACTCTCAGCTGGTGGTGAATCAGTTGAAGCGGTGTTATTGGATCACCATGGAGCGCCTACGCCGCAGGCATGATGCGGTGTGGGAGGCCAGCCAGGGGATCCCAAAAATCACTTATCACTGGGTCCACCGAGGGCGGAACCAGGTTGCCGACTGCCTGTCTAAGTTGGGGCTGGTACTCCCAGCAGTGGGTACAAGTGAGTGCCCAAGCATCCCAGAGGAGTTGCGGGGCTTAGGCAGGCTGGCATTGCTGGAGGTCTTCGATCTTGTGAGGGGCGGCCTGGGTGGCCTTGTCCTCGGCCTGGGACAGGTGGGAGGGCACCAGGATCTCTTCATTCTCGTGGAGTCGGAGAGCATTGCCAGGGTGTGTTGGGAGAGTTTGGGGAGCGTTCTCAAGAGTGCAAGCAAGGAATCTCTCATCTCGGCACCAGTGGTCAAGAGGCTGGTGTTACGGAGAGCTGCGACGTCGCATGGTAGCTGTCTTTGAGCGCTTCATGTCTTGGGCGGTTCAGGAGGGTCTTGAAGCAGACGCTCGGCAGCTTCGTTGGATGCTCCTTCTCCACATCCAGGTGTTGCTCTGCCAAGTGCTCTCGCCAGGGGAGCAGGCGCATGGGAGTGATGGCACCTGTGGGAGCTGGGCACAACCGTTACCGGCTTCAGGCTTTAGTGCTTCAATGACAGCAAGGGAGAGATAGGCTAAGCCTCGTCTGGAGAGTGAGGTCACTATGGAGAGGTGCAAACGGTTTGGACAAGGGGACTAGGCAGGTCTTGTGGAGGAAGCAATGGAGTCCAGTCGGTCGGCCTACCATCCAGCTCCACCTGCACGGCCGACCACACGTCTCTCATCCTCACAGCAGCATGCAGCACAAGAGCAGAGGCTGAAGCAAGCTCACACTCGGAGCCGTTGAGGAACGCCATCCCCCCCCATGATGCGCCTTTGGCCTCTTGGGTCAAGTCTTTCGCTTCTTCCGAGGGCTTGCAGCTTGATGCTGTCACAGAGGAAATGGTTGTGGAGGCCTTGCGAGAGGCACCGCGGGGTTCGGTGTCGGCTCCCGAGGGTCTGACCTGCGACATGTTGCGCGACCTCATTCTCGATACTTCGGGCCGGCTCGAGTCCTTGACTGCTGTGGCCAAAGTCATACCAGCAGGACAGCTACCCGCAGGGGCAGCCACATTCTTGGGTCGCAGCAGATTGATTCTGCTGCTGAAGAGGGAAATGGAGGATGAGGAGGTTCGTCAGATTGCAGTTGGTGAGGCCTTGTTCAGGCTGGCGGGCCGGGTGCTGCTGCTGCGTGACAGGCAAAAGATGATGGGAGCAATGCAGCCCCTCCAGTTTGGCGTGGGGGTGTTGGAAGGGGCCGCGTTGCTCGTGCGGGGGGTGTGTGCCATCTTTGCGGCTCGCCGTTTGTATTGGCTACTCCGTCTGGACATTTGCAATGCTTTCAGTGAGGTGGAGCGCAGCAGTATGTTTGCAGCAATGCAAGATCGAGGGTTCTTCTTTTGGATTCCTTTCCTTTGCCAATTCTACTCCTATCCAAGTTGGATAGGAGTAGAATCCGCACTGGCAGTGTTGGAGAGCCCTCGAGGAGTGCATCAGGGTGATCCGCTGGCAGCTGTCCAGCGCTGGCATCCGTCAACGGTGTGGAATCCTCGACTACTCCCTCCTTTGTGGGGGACTCAACATGGGGATGCCAGGGGATCCTTCTGGACTCGACCGCAAGCCTCAGCCTCTGAGCCCACTGACCTTGTCTGACCTGTGCTATACAGACCCTCTTCAGGCATATATGGTTGATGGCGGGCCAATCACGCACTCGGTTTTGAGTGCGCTCTAGTAGTGTGCTCGCACTAAGCAAGGGCACTGAATTTCTAGTGTACTCAAATTGTGTATGTACACATCGAGTATGTACATACACAAGCTCCACGTACATGACCCCCCATAGGGGTGTGCGTCTAGTTTTCCATATAGGACGAAATCACGCACTGAGTGTGTGATCAGTGTATTTTTGTGTGGGGAATGGATGCATTGCCCTCATACACCAGCCCCACGCACTGGTCCCCCCCATAAGGGTGGGGATCTAGTTTTCCATATAGGATAAGAACACGCACTGAATGCGTGATCAGTTTACTTTTGTGGGGGGAACGAGTGCACTGCACTCATATACTAGCCCCACGCACTGGATCCCCCCATAGGGGTGGAGGTCCAGTTTTCTATATAGGATAAAATCACACACTGAGTGCGTGATCAATGTATTTTTGTGTGGAGAACGAGTGCACTGCCCTCATACACTAGCCCCACGCACTGGACCCCCCCATAGGGGAGGAGAACCAGTTTTCCATATAGGACAAAATCACGCACTGAGTGCGTGATCAGTGTATTTTAGAGTGGGAAACAAGCGCACTGCCCTTATACACTAGCCCTAAACACTGGACCCCCCCATAGGGGAGGGGGCCCAGTTTTCCATATACGACAAAATCACGCACTGAGTGCGTGATCAATGTACTTTTGTGTGGGGAACGAGCACACTGCCCTCATACACTAGCCCCACGCACTGGACCCCCCATAGGGGAGGAGGTCTAGTTTTCTATAGAGGACAAAATCACGCACTGAGTGCGTGATCAATGTATTTTTGTGTGGAGAAGGAGCGCACTGCCCTCATACACTAGCCCCACGCACTGGACCTCCCATAGGGGAGGAGGTCCAGTTTTCCATATAGGACAAAATCACGTACTGAGTGCGTGATCAGTGTATTTTTGTGTGAGAAACGAGCGCACTGCCCTCATACACTAGCCCCACGCACTGGACCCCCCCATAGGGGAGGAGGTCCAGTTTTCCACAGAGGATTAAATCACGCACTGAGTGCGTGATCAGTGTACTTTTGTGTGGGAAACGAGCGCACTGGCCTCATACACTAGCTCCACGCACTGGATCCCCCCATAGGGAAGGGGGTCCAGTTTTCCATATAGGACAAAATCACGCACTGAGTGCGTGATCAGTGTATTTTTGTGTGGGGAACGAGTGCACTGCCCTCATTCACTAGCCCCACGCACTGGACCTCCCCATAGGGAAGGGGGTCCAGTTTTCCATATAGGAAAAAATCACGCACTGAGTGCGTGATCAGTGTATTTTGGTGTGGGGAACGAGCGCACCGCCCTCATGCACTAGCCCCACGCACTGGACCTCACCATAGGGGAGGAGGTCCAGTTCTCCATAGAGGACAAAATCACGCACTAGACGGGTGCACTTTAAAACCGGTGTAGGAGAAGGCCCCCATTAACCATACCTCTCTTCAGGAGGATTAATTTCCTTTCCCTTGTGGAAAAGTTTCCCCCTCGTCCTTCCCTGCTTTTCCTTTCTTCCTTCTTTGCATGTGTGCCTTCTTTCCGCCCTATTGTACCGTGGGTGGCGGCATACTTATACCACGTGCTTGTGCCAGTCCGTGGCAGCATTACCTCTTTCCTTTCATATAAATTGTTTATGGAAAAAAAAAACCACTGTGTGCACACTCCACTTGTAGTAGTGACGTTGGCCGAGAGAGCCAAAGAAACTGCGAATGGCAGTTTTATGTGCTTTCAATGTTTGGAGTTCTTGCATGATGAATGCATGCACGACTCTTGAAAATGTGAGTGCATGCATGCACGCATGTATGCATGCGTGCATTCATACAGTGCCATGCATGCATGCGTTCATGCGGTGCCATGCATGCATGAATGCATGCATGCATGCATGTACATCAGTTCACAGCTTCCATCTGTGCCACAAGATGGAACAAAAGCTTGAAGATGATGTTGCTGCACAGAAAGTGAATCCTAAATCATTCTCCAGCTTCCTCAAAACTTCTGTCTTCCGTGACGTGCAGCGAAACCCAAACCTACAGCAAGTGTTTTTGGCATCAGATGTGGCCGCAGATGGCACATCGCCGTCGTCGTCGTTCAACATCTCGTCACACCCTCATGGTGAAGCCATCGTGCAAAGCAGAAAGGTGTGTGGGCATGTTGAGCTTCCACTGTCAAACTTCATGTTTGATTTTTTCTGTAAGTCTTATAAGCTAACGTCAACATGTCAAACGTAGTCGGTGGATATTCCTTCTATCAGAAGGTGACACAACCATCATGGAGAACGAGCAAGCCATTCATGCATCCTCCTTTGTTCCCTAAAATGGACAAGGTCAAACGGTTATTCGATACTCCAACTGTAAATGCCCTTACACACCCCATCACTTGGTCTTATCGCCTGTACACTCTTACATACCCTTGTGCATCCACAAAACGTTCTTGCATGCCTGCACACATACTCACAAACCCTAACACAGCCTTACACACCCGTGCACACCCATTAACACCCTTACACGCCCATACATACCCTTGTATTCCCTAAGACGCCCTTGCATTCCCTTACATGTCCTTAAACACCATTTCACACCCTTGCATGTCCTTGCATGTCGTTGCAAGCCGTTACAAACACTTATATGGCCTTACATGTCCTTTCACACCCTCACATGTCCTTTGAGGCACTTACACACCCTTGCATGCCCTTAGACACACCCTTAGAAATCTCCTTACATGATCCTACACGCCCTTACGCACCCCTCTCACACCCTTACACTCCCTTAAGAAATTCAGGCTGTAGCACACGGATGTAGGAGGTTGTTCGAAAGCCCAGCACCAGAATTTTTTATTTTTATTTTGAAGTCCTCATTTGTAATAGAAAACCGCCTTCATGGGCACGTCAAAAGACATGACTGAGCCAATGCTGCGGCATGGGCATGTCGGTTGCAACCCAACACACAAAAGCGAGAAGATGCTTTAGCATGCACATTGAGACAATGCTGAAGCCGGTAGAGCTCGTCTTCCCTGGGGAGCCTTTGCCAAGGGCGTTGATTTAAAAAAAAATCTGAAGCCGTGGTCGCTTCCAACGACAACCAAATTCTGCAGACTCCACTTTTAAGACAATCAAGTCAGCCAGCATAACCCCACTCGGTTCATCAATTGGACTTAGAGAAAAGTAAAACTTGGTTTGACAGTTCCCCAAGCCGGCCAAACTCTCCATTGGAGGAGCCAGGGCTGTGGCAACTTAGCGTGGAATGGCTGAACTGCCTGTAAAGTGAAAGCTCCACATGAAAAGACGGGTTCTTCTGGTTTTGTCCTTGCTCTCCATGTCCAACCCCCCCCCCCCTTCCCCCCCCTCCCCCGGGCCGCTAAGTTGATGAAATTCAAGCCAGCTCTAGAAAAAACTGCCTTGAAGACCGGCCAAAGTCAACCAAAGTTGGCAAGCTGACTGCAACGATGACTCTGAAGCGTGCTCACATGGTGTGGCATGCGCTGATGTTTCAGGCGGTGCTGCAGCCAGAAACTCGTGATACATTTTTTCTGTAACTCTGGCAGAACGCCTTTTGTCAAGAGAATCATAGCACTGACAAATGCTCACATGGTTCGGTAAGTGCACTTGGTAGACGGGTGGTGCACTTGGTGGAGGTGATGCTGAAGCTGGCGCCATGGGCTACACAGATTCTAGAATTTTTGCAAAACGTCTGATGACAGGATTGATGTTTTCTTTAAATTGACGCATTTTCCACTTTTGTGGCGTGTGCAGTTGTTGGAGCTGCTGCTGAAACCAGTCACATGGGCGTCGGTGGTGGACGGGTGGTCGCGAGTCGACACAGGAGTGCAGGTCTGTGTGAAAAATCATCTTGCGGTAATCATTTGGTATACTCTGTGTGGAAGATATGCATAGGAAGGATTAAAATGAAAGGCATTTCGGTGGAAGGCGTTGCAAGGTGTTTGAGTGCGAAGGCCGGGTTTGAGAATGTTCTCNAAAACATATCATGCCAAGGAGGTTGCTTGTGTGTGTGTGTGTGTGTGTGTGTGTGTGCGTGTGTGTGTGTGTGTGTGTGTGTGTGTGTGTGTGTGTGTGTGTTTGTGTGTGCGAGTATGTGTGCGTGTGTACATGCATGGGTCCGTGTGTGCACGCGTGTGTGCGTAGGTATGTGGGTGGGTGTGTGTGTGCGCGTGTCTTTGTGCATGCGTGCATGCATGAGTTGTTGTATGCATGCAAGCGCGCATGTGTCTGTGCACGTCTTTGTGCGTGTCTGTGTGTGCGTGTGTTCATGTGTACGTGCGTCCATCCTTCTGTGTTTGTTTGTGTGTGTGTGTGCGTGCGTACGTGTGTGCATGCATGAGTGCATGGATGCATGCATGCACACGGACGTGCATATGTGTGTGCATGTGTGCGTGTGTGCGTGTGTGCATGTGTATGTGCATGTGTGTCATGTGGCCTTGTACCTCTAGAACACACTAGAAATCTATGGCATACGCTCGTGCAGTGTGCTGGGGCTTGGTTTGGCTTGGCGCAGTGTGGCGTGGTGTAGCGTAGCGAGGCATGGTGGGGCGTGGTGTTGCGTAGAATGGCGTGGTGTAGCGTGGAGTGGTGTGGCATGGAGTGCAGTGGAGTGGCGTAGCATGGCATGGCCTGGCGTGGCATGGCGTGGCATGGCGTGGCGTGGCATGGCATGATGTGGCGTAGCGTGGCCTGGCGTGGTGTGGGGTCGCATGCCATGGCATTGTGTGGCATGATGTGGCGTTGTGTGGCACAGATGGCATGACTTGGCATGGCGTGGTGTGGCGTGGCGTGGTGTGGCGTGGCGTGGCCTGGCGTGGTGTGGGGTCGCATGCCATGGCATTGTGTGGCATGATGTGGCGTTGTGTGGCACAGATGGCATGACTTGGCATGGCGTGGTGTGGCGTGGCGTGGTGTGGTATGGTTTGCCATGTCTTGTTATGGCTTGGGGTTGTGTTCCATGGCTTGGTATGGCGTGGCATGGCATGGTGTGGCGTGGCGTGACGCGGTATGGCGTGGTGTGGCTTGGCATGGCATGACGTGGCGTGGCATGGCTCGGCCTGGCGTGGCTTGGCCTGGCGTGACGGGGTGTGGCGTGGCGTGGCATGGCGTGGCCGGATGTGGTGTTGCGTGGCATTGCTTGGCGTGGCATGACGAGGTGTGGTATGGCATGGCATGGCATGGCATGTCATGGCGTCGCATGGCGTGGAGTACTATGGCATGGCACGGCGTAGATGGCGTGACTTGGCATGGGATGGCATGGTGTGGCATGGTGTGGCGTGGCATGGTATGGCGTGGCGTGGCTTGGCGTGGCATGGCGTGGCGTGGCGTGGCGTGGCGTGGCGTGGCGTGGCGTGGTGTGGTATGGTTTGCCATGTCTTGTTATGGCTTGGGGTTGTGTTCCATGGCTTGGTATGGCGTGGCATGGCGTGGTGTGGCGTGGCGTGGCGTGGCGTGGCATGGCGTGGCGTGGCGTGGCGTGGTGTGGCTTAGCGTGGCGTGGCGCGGTGTGGTGTGACGTAGCTTGGTGTGGCATGATGCGGTGTGATGTGGCGTGGCATGGCGTGGGGTCGTGTGGCGTGGCGTGATGCTGCGTGGCATGGCGTGGCTTGGCCTGGCGTGCTGATATGCATCGTGGCTTTGGGTTGGGATGCCGTTGTGTGGCATGTCATAGCGTATTGTGGCGTGGTGTGGCATCACATGGTGTGGTGTGGCGTGGAATAGCACGGCGTGGTGTAGCATGGTGTGACATGGCGTAAGAAGGTGTACCATAGCACAGCATGGTGTGGCCTGACCTGGCATGGACTGAGGTGGCATGGGGTGCCATGGGATGCAAGGGGTTGCCGTAGCATGGCGTGGGACGACAGAGCACGACGTGCTGTTTCATGGCCTAGCTCCATGATGCACAGTGGGGTGTAGCATGGTGTGGCGGGGGTGGTGTGTGATGGCATGGGGCAGAACGGCATGCTTTGGATTTGTATGGTGTGGCGTGTCATGGTTTTGGTGTGGTGAAGTTTGGTGTGATTGTAATTGGTGTAGTCTAGTTTGGCGTGGCATGGATTCGTGGATCGAGGTGCAGAGGGGAGGGGTGAGGGGGGCGGGGCTGGCCATGGTTTGGCTTGGCAGGGTGGAGTGTGGCACAATGTGCCGCTGCACAATGGTGTGTTGCAGCAAGGTATCGCCTTAGAAGAAATGGCATGGTGTGCCTCAGAGAGGCATGGCCTGGCATGGCTGCTGATGACATGAGTTGAGAATGCGGGAGGGCCTGTCTTCAGCGTTATTTCATGAACCCTTTATCAACAGTGCATTTGCTTTGATTCCTTGTCCTTACCATGCTCGTGTTGGTTGGCTGAGCAGTGCACTGAACAAGCCACTCTGCATGTGAAGATATGTTCAATCATCTTATCATCTTGATTTCCTTTTAGCTTCATCATTGCTTCGGTTTTTCTTTCCTTTGCACATGTGTTGTTTTCTGTTGTAATGATGCAGGGCATACTAGACAAGCTGGTGTGCATTCGTGCACCGGTTTTTCTGTATGCACCGTCCAGGTGTGGCGCTGGACTTGGCTCGTTCACTGGTGAAATCATTCACAGCAGAGACCGCATGCAGCGACTCCAGATGCAGCAGATGCAAAACAAGACTGGGAGTCGTCCAGCAGCATTGTATACCATGCGGTGGGATCAGCCATTACAGTGGAAGGATTAGGGTTCATGATTCTTCTATGAACTGTTGCAGTGAAAGGGATGCCATAAGCTGGTCAGGGCCGCAGGGTTCTGTTTCTGGTTTCCCTTGGGGTATTCTTCCTTGCCTTGTTCTCTTTATTGCCATGGTGGCCTTTCCCCATGACATGTCTCGTGTCCTCCCCTTCTAGCCTCAATCCTCCGGTGACTGTGCAAGTGGACTTCACTAATTTTATTCCACTGGTGCTATTATGTGGAACCGTTTTCTTTGTATAGACTAGCTAAAGTTGAAGACCATGATTTGCACCTCTCACACGGTGGGGGTATAGCTACCCCGCTTCAAACACATGGCAGGCCCTGCAATACACTTCATGGCCTCATGACTGACATGTCCTCAGCAAAGCATAGAATGCCATGCAAATCACAAGGGATGTCGTTGTGCAATTTGCAACTATTTGTTGTTGCGACCGAGTAGGTGGGCCTGGAATTGAGAGGGCCTTGCAGCATGTATCTGTGGCATGCTTAATCCCTATGGAGCGTGTTCACTATGCTCCGTGGCAGGTACAAGCATGTTGGAGCCATGTAGGTGATGTTCAGGTGATTACCTGAGTAGGTGATCAAGCTTCGGGCCTTTCATGGAGCGCACTGGGAAGTGACATACAATAGTGACCACTGAAAGGTGTAAATGACTTGAAGGAGGATGACGGTGTCCATGCGAGAGCCAGAGAACTGTCACACTTGATGTCCACATGAATGCGGAGTTGGGGAGCAAGGCTTGCAGGGAGGGTTTGAATTCTATTTATTGTGAGCAGTGAGAAGTACCAAAACAAGGAAATGGCAGTTTCTCACCTGGCACAAGGTCCCATGGCCAAGGCCCAACATTTCGCTTGGAAACCAGCTTATCATCTGGAGACTGGTCATGGAAAAGCAGATTGCGCAAGGAAACCTACATGAATACAAAATGTGATAGCGTACTTTCATGAGTTCAATGCAACTTACAACACCAGTATCAGTCAAGCATGTACGAGTGAGGATGGATTCAGTAACATGTGATGGATATGAGAGTGCCATAAAGTGACAAAAATTGGTTGCTCGATAAAAATCATCTGGCATGACAGTTGCATAGAGGATGTTTCACAGGTTCTAACGCAATTTATGGAACTCAATTCAGAGTCCGTTTGAGTGAGATATGGATTTCCAAAGTTTGGAGATCATGAGTCGGGTTCAAGTGACGACCTGAGCACTTTGAGCTCAAAAGGCGGCAGGATTATTGGCCAGGACGGCTGAGAGCGGCCTTCAAGGAGAAAAGACGGCTGGAGGACGTCCAAGAGACTTCAAGGAAGGCCCAGTCCACAATTATTAGCCATGCAGGCCACGCGAGACATAATTCTCTTGTGTGACAAGGTGACTGCCGCTCATCCCGTTAGGCAAGGAGTGTGCAAGCGGGTGAGCTTTGACAGAGTGGATCTCATTGCTCCCTTAGCCAAATGAGGCATATAAGGGCTTGTTAGAAAGCTGTGATGATGTAATTTCTCACACAAGAGTCGATTCATACATTCGCGTTCTCTGAAAACCTACATTCGCTTCCGTAATTTCTGTCTGTGCAACCTGCAACCCCCTCTCACAAACAGTTGGTCCTGCCTAGGCGGCTCTTAGTGAGCCTGATCACCTCCCTGAGGGCTGCCCCAGTTTCCATCAGTGGTATCAGAGCTAGAACAAGGCTTTGTCTCATCCTTGAGGCATTCCTTGCACCCTGTTGTGTGAGAGAGCCGTTTGTGGGCTGAACGTTGCACTACCATGGCGACATCCGCTTCTGTGGTGGCCGGCGTCAACATCGCCAAGTTCGAAGGCAAGAACTTCTTCAACTGGAGCAACAACATGAAGATGGTGCTGATGGAGAAGGGTCTCTGGAGCCAGGTGGATGAGAAGGAGAAGGAACCAG
>SZWC01021385.1:0-14588 GCA_023375785.1 Penium margaritaceum | reverse complement strand
GAGCCTTAGACTTTCAGTACATTGCGGACGGGCCCTGAAGTTGTCTACAATGGCTGACCGGGCCCTCTGGTTGGTCAGATCGGCCGGCGGGGCCGAAGGTTGATCAGATATCGAAACGGGTCCCCGTACCAACCGCGCAAGCATCCAGGGCTCCGAGGGCGAAGTACTTCCGAGGAAAACTGAGACATTCAGTACCCAAATTTTGTACGGAGACCATACATCACCGTAGAAAGATAGATAGATTATTCTGTTTATCGTCGCTACCCCTCCGTAGCGTAGATGGCTACGAAGGCTTTTCCGTACGCACCGTGCTGACGGATCTGTTGAAGCACTGGTGAGCATGCCAAGCCACTTTCCGCGACGTTGTCACTCAACCTTTCAGAGTTGAGCCGTGGAGCTGGCCACTTGTCTCGGGCCGGATAGTACTGAATAAGGCTATTGTTACATGTGTTTGAATTTCAATAATCCGAATTGCCGATGCAGCGTGGGAGAATGATTGAAATCTC
Source organism: Penium margaritaceum (assembly GCA_023375785.1). Lineage (NCBI taxonomy): Eukaryota > Viridiplantae > Streptophyta > Zygnematophyceae > Desmidiales > Peniaceae > Penium > Penium margaritaceum. The sequence goes on along the minus strand of SZWC01021385.1, from coordinate 14,082 downwards.
AAATCGATCAGATATTTGATAGAGGTTAAGACTAAATAGTAGCAATATCCAGCAACCGAAGAAGGGGATGCTACTTCAGACTGTTCAGCAAGGTCTATCATCCCAAGTCCGTCGTATCAACTAAGCCGTTCATTGCGTTGTCTGTAGTGTATAGCGCTAAACCTTAAATGTTTTCATGGAATTTCAGTTTTAGTAATTGAGACCGCCGATGATGATCCTTTTTTGTTGAATCGACCAATATGAGCATTCTATGTGTAGTCCTCATGATTGAACAGCGAACGTCAGAAACTCAATGCGTTGTTAAAGAAGTTTGTCCGCATTTCGGAGCTCAGAAACGATGTCTGAGGTATTGAACTCTCTTTTTTATTTGCCTTATGTAGTTCTTCTCTAGACGCGGCATCGGATCAAGGCTTTCGACCATCCGATGTCTGATTGCACTGTTCGAAATCGCAGTGCAATCCCATGCCTTTTGGCTCTAGTGGTAGGTGCGCCTCCGCCGATTGGTGCTCTGCGACTGTTGAGGATGCGAAGCATCTACAGTCAGATCTACTCCTGGAGTGAACTCGAGGTGGCTGCGAAGCCGATTGGGCAGCGCTTTTTTCTCTTAAATGCTCTCCAGATTTTGCGAGTATGGGCGATCCCTGCGGCGGATGGTGAACACACAAACGGGGAGCCTTCAAGATCCACTAAACGAGTGGTGGAGGTGCGCAGCGCTTCAACCACCACAAGTTGGCCGTTAGCCCAAAAAGTTGTGGGCCACAAACAGCTGAGAACCACAGCTAGCCGATGAAGCAACGTGCAGCAAGTCCAACCTCCCGCACCCCTATTTCCCCCTATCCCTCGGCCGTCGATTCAGTGGTTTGCTTTCGGGGGAGAGCACTGATGTCATGCTGCCATCGGTGGCGTCGGCGAATCCGACGGCGACGTTTCACTCTGCTTTTCTGCGACGTAGGCTGGCGTAGGCTCATCGTCATCCGTCAGAACATAACCGGCGGACGCAAGACATCCGCACCGCGATTCCAAGGTTGAGGGATCCGAAGGCTAGCACGACGCGTGACCGCGCGAGTAGCCAAGCCATTTAAGAGTCGGGTCCTATGTCATTCTTTAGGAACCCAACCCGACCATTTCACTCTGCTGCTGGAGACCTCTTCCCCAACCGGAGCTCGTTTCGCGCGAATTGCCATTGCCCCACCCCGATGGCGTTTGATGCGAGCACGCAGCTTCGTCTGCCAAAACACGACCAGCCGGAGTCGTCTGCTGCCCTCGAACCTCACGCCAAATCTTCCGTGGCGCATTCGTCGGACTGGGACTGGCGAAGACAGCCGCTGTCACAGCAGCAGCGGCACCAACAGCAGCTGCAGGAGCAGCCTCAGCAGCACCACCAACAGCACCACCAGCATCTCCAGCAGCAGTACCATCACCATCGGACGCGGCAGGAGCATCAGCAGCACGTGCGACGTGCGGTGGGCATCAGGGAGCTCAGACAGCTACGCAAAATCGCGGATCCAAAGACGAGGCGCAGCACCACCGTCGCGCACTGCCGCCCCGAGCTGCACGGCCAGGTCAGCCTCCTTGATCGCTCCCAAACAACACCAGCTCCTTCCGACGGATTGTCTTCACTCACTGCGGAAGATTCGTCCCTCCTGATCTGTTGCAGTACAACAGCGCATTCATCCGAAACTCTGTTAACGGCCTGCTATTCGAGGAGTCTGCATTCAATAGCAGGTAATTCAATAGTAGTAGGCAATTCTTCTCCCCGGCCTGCCGGAACCTGCAAGAACAGCAACGGAAGCAGCAGCACCAGCAGCAGCAGCAGCCGCAAAGGCCAAGACGACAGCGACGGCAGAACTGGAAGGAGCAGCGACCGCGACACAAGCAGAAGGAGAGGCACAGGCGACTACAGAAGTAGCGGCAGAAGTTGCAGCAGCGCAAGAAGCGGCAGCGGGAGCAGCAGAAGCAGCAGCAGCAGCTGCAACAGCAGCAACAGCAGCAGCAGCAGCAGCATGAGCAGCAGCAGAGGCAGCACCGAGTATTTCTGCAATGAAACGTTTACGGTAGACGAGGCGCCTCCTCTTCGGCGATCTTTTGCGGTGCGGCGGAATGACANCCCCCCCGCCACCCCACCCCTCTTCCTCTTCCTCCCTCTTCCTCTTCCTCTCCCTCTCCCTCTCTCCCCCTCCCCATCCTGTTAGGTAACCAAAGTCATAAGGGACATTCTGTGAAGTGACTGAATAAACTGGACAACAGGCTGAAGGGTCAGAAGGCCAGGAGAGAGGTGGCCAACCTCTTGTCTGAACCTCTGCCTCATCTGATTTGTCTTTTCCTTAATGGAGCGGGTACCAATGAGAGATTATGAGCTGGCCACTGCAGACGTCCCACTTGTCCTAACCTAGCTGCGGCGATGTGCCAACCATTTTGGTTTTCCGAAAGGCTCTGCGCAGTCAGCCGAGGTGGTTCGCCGATCCGACCGAAGGTGAGAGGATGAGGACCTTGCACATGGACCGACGATTTATGTCCTGGAGTACTGATCGGACCCATCGATCTTCGCCAGCGGTCTCAGTCCGGTCAACAACAAAGGGAGGAGGACAGGATCTCGCCAAGGACATGCGAGGATTATGCAATCTGTCACGAGCGCGTGAACTGAGTCAAACATTCCAGGACAGGACTGGGACCACTTCCAAACAGAAGTCTCATAGCACTTCACCACTACTCTTTAGCTTCGTTTGTGTCTGATAGTCGAGAATTCTGAGTGAAACATGAAGCTTTGGATTCAGCTCTCTTCCCTCTTTCACTCGCAAACTGTGATGTGTAAGTGTATGCTTGTAAGTAATGACTTGAAGTGAGAATTGTGAAGTATGCCTTCACATCACTATGGTTTGTGGTCACTTAAAGCAAAGTGTTTTGTGTTGCTTTGTTGTCAGCTTGCTAACCCCAGGACCTGACGCCACTCAATTGCATGCACTCCACAATGGCTGACAGCTACTTCGATAGCTTCTGTTCCACCTTCCCGACCCTTTGGTGTTAGCATGACCTTTCTGACAGAATGCATGCAAGCATGTGCTACGCAGTGGGGCAAAAGTCAACTGCAAGGGTCTGACTAGCATGACGCATCAACGCGTCTGGCTACAAGCAATGTGCAGAGAGAGTGAACAATTGAAGCCTAGACAACCTAAATAGTGTCCCTGACCTAGTGGGTGCACACACACCGCGAACGAGGGCGCACATTTTCTAGCAAGACAAAACAGTGGCGAAAACACAATTGTGGGCATAGCTCCCCGCAGACACGTCAGAACGACAAGCTGTCTCAACCAGAATGACTGCATCGACGAGATCTATGTCTTGATAGGCTGCACGTCTATGTGTTGTCCCACATCACGTATCTAAATGATAAGAGAGTCTTCTGGGCGCTCGTCCGGCCGCTGGTCTTCTGCCTCTGTCACCATCTCAGGGATGTGCATGTGAATGGACATGAGCCGAGGGGTCACCGTAAGCCGCATACGACACGCACAACACTCCCCCAGGACCGGAGGGCGATACACGTCCATGCACATGCAAACACTAACGTTGTACAGAGTAGGAAACACAGAGCCGCTGCAGGCAGCAAGCACGGTACACAGAAAGTGGCACATGAGGAATCAANGCCTAAGGGCGCTCGTCCGGCCGCTGGTCTTCTGCCTCTGTCACCATCTCAGGGATGTGCATGTGAATGGACATGAGCCGAGGGGTCACCGTAAGCCGCATACGACACGCACAACACTCCCCCAGGACCGGAGGGCGATACACGTCCATGCACATGCAAACACTAACGCTGTACAGAGTAGGAAACACAGAGCCGCTGCAGGCAGCAAGCACAGTACACAGAAAGTGGCACATGAGGAATCAACGTGCAACAGGGATGGGGCGGAGTCCCACGAAACGAGTGGCCGCATGAAACTTCGAACGACCCATAGTCTTGGTCAGAAAATCAGTGCGCTGCCTGTGAGTGCCCACGTTGATGACTCGGATCTCACCACGATCAACCAGATCACGCACGAAATGGTGCTCGACATTGATGTGCTTTCCGCGTGCATGGAACACACCTGAGTTCTAGGCGATGGCCTGTGCGCTCATGCTGTCACACTAAAGGACCACAGGGGGAATGGACTGATGCAGTTCATGTAATAGACGGACGAGCCAGACACACTCAGCTGCACCGGCGCCCAGAGCAACATACTCTGCCTCAACAGTGTTGCATGCGATGCAACACTGCTTCCCACTTCGCCAGGACATTGCAGTGCCTCCAATGAGAAAGATATAGCCAGTGCGACTCTTGCCATCTGGACTCTATGTCTTGTCACTGTCTGTGTACCCATCGAGCACAATGGACACCTGCTCGCGAAAGCACAGGCCGAAGCGTGCGGTGGTGAGGATGTAGCGCACACACCGAACTGCTGCCTCCATTGTTCACTGGCGCGGAGCCTGCGTGAATTGGACGAGCAGGTTGACAGTGAAGGCAATGTCAGGCCGTGTCGTGGTGGCCAAGTACATGAGCGATCCGATGACTCGTAGGTACATGCTCACATCGACTGGCTCCCCTAGGTCAGCTGGAGCTCGAAACCTAGGCAACAGGTTGGGGCAGCTGGAAAACCTAGGCAGCAGGTTGGGGCAGCAGCGTTGTTGATGCAGCATGCGGGCGTCCACGCTCATTGCTTAAGCTCTGTGTTTGTTACTCAGAAACGCGCACGCCAGTGTTAGCGCCAGAAAGCAGCTGAAAACTGAAAGTGACTCATTAGGAATGAAGAATGAGCAACAATGGGAGACCCCTCCAAGTTCTAGCTCCTCCCCACTAGTGTAGATTTTGTTACTCAGCTAACCAGCCAATCAGAAAAGAGTCATAGACCTATTTTCCGGCAGGCAGGGTTTTCTCGGTGAGCCTTGCCAGACGCCGAACAACCCAAAACCCGGGCGTCGTCCGTTCTGCCTGAAAATTGGACCATACCATAATACCGATGCTGCAAACGCAGTTGTGTAGTCAGAATCAGCTAGAAAAAAAGGAGCAAAGAGTTATGGCTGCCTGAACCCGTGCAGTGCCTACGACAGTCAGTGACGCCAATCAGGGCCACACAGCAGGAGACATGGACCCTAGGCATAGCATCACGATGCAGACGTAATGCCACAACCAGAAACAGAGCTGAGTGCATGGAAACAACATCTGCAGTGGCAGTGACCGCCGGCGGCTTGACCGCCGCGGAGGCTTGCCGATGGAGCTGAGCGCATCGCCGTAGGGAGGAGGCTTCAGCGAACAGTGCGTGGGCCTTAAAGCGTGTCGGCTCCATCGCGCGACACTCCAGCAGCGTCGACTCTCGCCGTCACTCATCTGCACGCTGATGCACACAAGCCGGGAGGACACACCAGAGTACAATGAGAGATGCGCGAAAACCAACACTCCCCCATGACTCACAGGCGTAGTGCACATGTGCGGGCAGAGACACAGACAACGACCAGACTCCTCGAGACCACGCAGAGATGCAAGCAGGGACAAAGAGAGCAACTCATGGACGCACCACGACCGAACTCAGATCCTTCTTGAATGAGTCACGCTTCAGTGCCTTGGTCAAGAAGTCAGCCAACTGTCGTGTTGTCTCAACCCACACGATGCTGATGCTGCCGTCATGCAACAACGAACGCACATAGTGGTACTCAACGTTGATCTGCATTGTGCGTGTGTGATGCACGTCGTCATTGTCGATGATGGCCATGGCACTCTCATTGTCACAATGCAACGTGACGGATGCCACAGGCTGACGCAACTCGGACAACAAACCACGCAGCCACACACTCTCACATGTGCCTGAGCCAAGAGCCACATACTCAGCCTCAGCAGTGGTGCATGCAATGCACCCCTGCTTGCCACTGCGCCAGGACACAGCTGTGCCGCCAATCAGAAAGATCCAGCCTGTGCGACTCTTATCGTCTGGACTGCCGGCCCAGTCACTGTCGGTGTATCCCACCGCGACCACCGACCGCTGTTGGCAGAACATGAGACCTCCCCGAGGAGTCGAGACAACATAGCGTAGTACTCGGATCGCTGACTCGTAGTGGAGGTGACGTGGCTCCTGAGAGAACAAGGCCAGGAGGTTGACAGCGAACGCGATGTCTGGGCGAGTCGTTGTCGCCAGGAACATCAGTGACCCGATGACTCGCAGGTACGTGGTCACGTCAACTGGCTCCCCCACAATAGCTGGGTCGGGAGTATTCAGCCTCACCTGGCCACTGGGTGACATGGGTGAGGATGCGCTCGGCACGAGTGGCAGGTCCTCCGCAAAGCGGGTGGACAGAGTCTGCTCATAGGTGGCGTGGTGGATGTGTGGGACGCCCTGGGAGCAATCATGCTCGAGCTCCATGCCCAGGAAGACTCTGGTAGATCCGAGATCCTTCATCTAGAGGCAACGTGCAGTAAGTCCTTGACGCGCTGGATGGCAGCTGTGTCTGGCGACGTGATGAGGAGATCGTTGACGTAAACCAGAACAGCGGCAAAAGTGTGGCCTCGCGGACTGACAAACAGTGCGGGGTCTGCGGTGCTGCGCTGGAGTCCGCCCCGAAGGAGCGTGTTGCTCATTTCTTGGTTCCAGCACCGAGGTGACTGCTTCAGGCCAAAGAGAGCCTTACGTAGTCGCCAGACTCTCCCAGTGCCGTCGTCGAAGCCCGGGGGCTGCACCATGTAGAGCTCCTCACCCTCCAATGAGCCATGGAGAAACGCATTGCTCACAACCATCTGATGCAGCTCTCACCCATGCTGGGCGACCATGCTGAAGAGTGCCCAGCTGGTGGAGAACCGGCNCGGACTGACAAACAGTGCGGGGTCTGCGGTGCTGCGCTGGAGTCCGCCCCGAAGGAGCGTGTTGCTCATTTCTTGGTTCCAGCACCGAGGTGACTGCTTCAGGCCATAGAGAGCCTTATGTAGTCGCCAGACTCTCCCAGTGCCGTCGTCAAAGCCCGGGGGCTGCACCATGTAGAGCTCCTCACCCTCCAATGAGCCATGGAGAAACGCATTGCTCACAACCATCTGATGCAGCTCTCACCCATGCTGGGCGACCATGCTGAAGAGTGCCCAGCTGGTGGAGAACCGGCCGACTGGGGCAAAGATCTGGTCGTAGTTGACCCCAGGAATCTGGGCAAACCCCTTTGCTGTAAGGCGGGCCTTGTACTTGTCCAAGGACCCGTCGGGCTTCCACTTGCGCCGAAAAACCCACTTGGCGCCGATGGTCTTCCGACCTGCAGGAAGGTCGACGAGGTCGTACACATGGTGCTGTCGGATGGCAACGAGCTCATCGGCACAGGAAACGTCCCATTATGCGGCCTCAGGAGAGGCTCGTGCCTCGCGTAGGGTGGCTGGGTCCTCCAGACGTGCTGAGGAACGGACTGAGAGAGCGTGTGCATCTCGAGCCCCTGGTGGGATACGCGCAAGTGCAGCCACGAGAGCGTGCCGATGCTCGTGATGGAGCATGGTGTAGCCCAGTGCGGAGCCCGGGTGAAGGTTTGCAATGATGGCCGAGGTGGTCAAGCCGAGGGCCTTGGAGCCAGGGTCCCCACTCACGACCGGGGGAGTGGAGGAGACACGTGGAGCCACGGGGGGTTGAGGCGCCACGGAGCGTGGTGTGACAGTCCGCGCGCTCGTCGACGGTCTGGGTTGGAGGCTGCCACCTGGGCCACGTGTGTAGCGTGGCAGGGCAGGAGATGGCACTGAGTCCGACGGGCCAATGGAGGCAGACGGGGTTGCTGGCCTGGGGGGGGCAGCGGATGCAACCAGGGCAGCTGGCCCGGATGGGCCGGCGGACACGACTGGGGTTGCTGGCCCAGAGGGACATGCGAGCGCACCTAGGACTGTCGGACCGGAGGGGCCAGTAGNGCAGGGCAGGAGATGGCACTGAGTCCGACGGGCCAATGGAGGCAGACGGGGTTGCTGGCCTGGGGGGGGCAGCGGATGCAACCAGGGCAGCTGGCCCGGATGGGCCGGCGGACACGACTGGGGTTGCTGGCCCAGAGGGACATGCGAGCGCACCTAGGACTGTCGGACCGGAGGGGCCAGCAGACACAACTGGTGCTGCCGGTCCGGAGGGACCAGCGGAAGCGACTGGGGCTGTTGGCTCGGAGGGACTGGCGGGCGCGTTTGGGACTGCCGGACCGGAGGGGCCAGCGGACACGACAGGGGCTGCCGGGCCGGAGGGACCAGCGGCCGCGTCTGGGGCTGCCAGCTCGGAGAGACCAGCAGACACGACTGGGGCCGTGGGCTCAGAGGGGCCGGCAGATGCGACTGGGGCTGCCGGCTCAGAGGGACCAGCGGATGCGACTGGGGCTGTTGGCCTAGAGGGACCAACAGACACGACTAGGGCTGCCGGTTCAGAGGGACTGGGGGATGTGGCACCCGGAAGCGAGAAGACGGAGGACGGACTCACTCCCCCACGCGACGAGATTTACATAGAAGAGCCGAAGCGAATGAGGTCGCAAGGAAATAGGTTCTCGAAAAACAGTGCATCCCGGGACTCCACGATGCAGTGCCGGGAGGGATCCCAGAAGAGACATGCCTTGGAGTGACGAGCGACAGCGAGGAAGGTGCAGGGACGTCCGCGGGGGGTGAGCTTGCTGCCCTGCTGTGGGACGGGCAGCCACACCANGGTTCAGAGGGACTGGGGGATGTGGCACCCGGAAGCGAGAAGACGGAGGACGGACTCACTCCCCCACGCGACGAGATTTACATAGAAGAGCCGAAGCGAATGAGGTCGCAAGGAAATAGGTTCTCGAAAAACAGTGCATCCCGGGACTCCACGATGCAGTGCCGGGAGGGATCCCAGAAGCGACATGCCTTGGAGTGACGAGCGACAGCGAGGAAGGTGCAGGGACGTCCGCGGGGGGTGAGCTTGCTGCCCTGCTGTGGGACGGGCAGCCACACCACGGCCACACAGCCCCACTCGCGAGCCAGGCGGAGGTCAGCGCGCTGACCACACCAATGCTGGTAAGGTGTGGACAGTCGGGGAAGGGGACCGTGGGGAATCTGGTTCCAGACCCAGGTCATGTAGGCCATGGCTTCAAAGTAGAAGCCGTCGGAGAGACCGGACTCGACCCGCATGGTGCGGACGGCGTTGGCCATGGTACGGTTCCACCGTTCGGAAACACCGTTCTGGGTAGGCATGTAGGGCGCGAATGTCTCATGGTGGATGCCGCGTGAGGTGAGAAAGGTCGTGGCCTCGCCCATGNCCACACCAATGCTGGTAAGGTGTGGACAGTCGGGGAAGGGGACCGTGGGGAATCTGGTTCCAGACCCAGGTCATGTAGGCCATGGCTTCAAAGTAGAAGCCGTCGGAGAGACCGGACTCGACCCGCATGGTGCGGACGGCGTCGGCCATGGTACGGTTCCACCGTTCGGAAACACCGTTCTGGGTAGGCATGTAGGGCGCGAATGTCTCATGGTGGATGCCGCGTGAGGTGAGAAAGGTCGTGGCCTCGCCCATGTTCTCACCACTGCGATTGAAGCGAAAGCGGCAAAGAGGGCGGCCACACACGCGCTCTGCAAGGACAAGCCAGTCTTGGATGGTACGGGCGATATCGCTCTTCTGCCGAAGGCAGAAGACACAGCTGTAGCGAGAGTAGTCGTCAGTGAGGGTGAGGACATAGCGGCCGTGCTCGCTGATAGACTCGGTGGGGAGAGGGCCTATGACGTCAGAATGGACAAGGTCAAGAGGGGCGGACGCACGGGAGGAAGACAGAGGGTACGTGGACCGGTGCATCTTAACCTGAGCAAAATCAATGCACTCGGTGGGGCATTGGAGGGGGAAAGTCTCCGGGTCAAGGACCTTGGCCGGCTAGGTGCAGAGCATGCTGTCTACGGTGGCAAAGTGGACGTGGAAAAGGCGGTGGTTGAAGAGGCGAGTGTGCGAAGGGGAAACCGTGCTGGTGACATACACATAGCCTGTGGCGGCTGACGGGGATGAGGCGGCAGGGGAGGAGGAGAGACGGGGCACATGCCCCGTCTCGTCGGGGCTGCGACGGACGTCCAGAAGACTTCTGTATTTTCTAGCTTCGTGCTATGTCACAACACATAGGTGTGCAGCCTATCAGGACGTAGATCTCGTCAGTGCGACCGCTCTGGTTCCAACGGCTCGTCATTCTGACGTGTCTACAGGGAATTATGGCCAAAATTGTGTTTTTGCCACTGCTTTGCCCTGCTAGAAAACAGCGCCCTTGTGCGCCGTGTGTGTGTGTGTGTGCATTAGGACTGTGACGCTATTTAGGTTGCCCAGACCTCAGTTGCCATTCCTCTCTGCACATTTCAACGTTTGCAGCTTATGACACTTGTGTTTGTGTCCCTAGCCCATCCCTTGTTGTTCTCACTTCCACTTGTGTGTGCTACTGAGTTAGCTGGCTGGCTTGTACTGCTAAGCCAGTGACAGNGGCGGCTGACGGGGATGAGGCGGCAGGGGAGGAGGAGAGACGGGGCACATGCCCCGTCTCGTCGGGGCTGCGACGGACGTCCAGAAGACTTCTGTATTTTCTAGCTTCGTGCTATGTCACAACACATAGGTGTGCAGCCTATCAGGACGTAGATCTCGTCAGTGCGACCGCTCTGGTTCAAACGGCTCGTCATTCTGACGTGTCTACAGGGAATTATGGCCAAAATTGTGTTTTTGCCACTGCTTTGCCCTGCTAGAAAAAAGCGCCCTTGTGCGCCGTGTGTGTGTGTGTGCATTAGGACTGTGACGCTATGTAGGTTGCCCAGACCTCAGTTGCCATTCCTCTCTGCACATTTCAACGTTTGCAGCTTATGACACTTGTGTTTGTGTCCCTAGCCCATCCCTTGTTGTTCTCACTTCCACTTGTGTGTGCTACTGAGTTAGCTGGCTGGCTTGTACTGCTAAGCCAGTGACAGCAGTGCTAGTAAGCTGTCCTTCACACGTCGTTGCAAACCGAGACGACGGATGTTCAGAAACTGGATTGCATGTACAAACAATGTTGTGGGGAGGTACCACCTTAGCAACAATCCCTTGGACGAGATCATGGCAGAATGACATGCGAAGTGTTTCGTGTACCTGGACAATTCTTGTGGGGACGCCCAATTAATTTGTCACAAGAACGCTCCTTACTCAAGGGGGAGGAGTTGTCACCACAACAACTTGATGAACACATTTGTACCCTCTTCCAATCAGGCAAGAGATTATTGAAAATGTACATCCCAAAAGGCATCGTTTATGCCACCCATACACATGTGTGATGAGTCTTCGATGAAGATTCATCAACACTTGTGAAGGACGTACAAGGATTTTATGTATCTCATCTTGGCAAGAGCCAAAGGATCATGTGATCAACACTCGAAGACCATGTGTGTGGTTGATTGTTTGCAAACGTGACGCAACTATGTTACGGATGACAAGAGTTCATAATTGTGTTCTTATGCATGATTTTTTTGCGTTCAAAATGTCCGAAGACATCGTCGTTGAACACATTCTTTGGCTGCATTTTTTCGACGAGATGACAAACGACATCTTGTCTGTCATGCTGGTTCCTCTTTGCTCATGGAGGTTTTGGTATTTCGTCATCAGTAGTCCTGGTTGGCTCTCTGAAATAGTGTAGTTGACACATGAGTTCGGGCAGCCGTAACTCCTCGAAGCTTTTTGCTTGCTAGTTCTGATCGTACGAGTGCGTTCGAAGCGTGGCTATTTTGGTATGGTCTAGGTTTTAGGCAAAACGGACAACGCGCGGGGTTTGGGCTGTATGGTGTCTGGGAAGGCTCACTTAGGAAACTCTGGCAAACAAGATAATGCTAGGATTTTCCTGGTTGGCTGGTTTGATGAGTAACAAGCCTCACAGAGCTGAGATGAGACTAGAAATGACAATGGTCTCAGTTAGTTGCTCATTCTTCATTCCGAATCAGTCATTGCTTCATTCCAGCTGCTTTCTGGTGCGCGCACTTCTGAGTAACAAACCAGAGCTCTCCTCTCTAGTTTGCCTCTAGGGTTGCGTTCCCACGTGGATGTGCCACATAAGGATAGGGTTTGAGGATGCTTGTTTGCAAAACTACCCTATGACGACCACGTCCGTTTTTTCCACGGTTTTTCTAAGAAAAAATAGCTGAAGAGACCATTTTTTCCTCCTCCTTTGGAATAAAATTCATTTGGCCTACGTTTCGGGGTTCGGAATTAAGTCGCAAAACCAACTATGCCGGTTTCACTCTCAAAGAAGATTGGTTTTATAAAAGAATTAAATAATTGATTTTAATTGATGTAAATCGATTTTTTTTCGGACAAACTCACAGTTTCATCTTCAAATAGTTAAATGTGTCAAATGTGCGGGTGCTGTCCCCGGGCTGATTCGGTTGCTGAGATAGNCTATGACGACCACGTCCGTTTTTTCCACGGTTTTTCTAAGAAAAAATAGCTGAAGAGACCATTTTTTCCTCCTCCTTTGGAATAAAATTCATTTGGCCTACGTTTCGGGGTTCGGAATTATGTCGCAAAACCAACTATGCCGGTTTCACTCTCAAAGAAGATTGGTTTTATAAAAGAATTAAATAATTGATTTTAATTGATGTAAATCGATTTTTTTTCGGACAAACTCACAGTTTCATCTTCAAATAGTTAAATGTGTCAAATGTGCGGGTGCTGTCCCCGGGCTGATTCGGTTGCTGAGATAGCCTCTCCTGCCTGACGAGGTTACGGCCAAGACTTGAGAAAAGACGTGCGGGCCAAGGTCGACCGTCTTGAAGTTTGTGACAACTCGCCTTTGCGCGCGCCAAGGGCGTGTCAGGCGAAGGCAGTCCTTTATTGTTATGGGGCTTGTTGCGAATGGAAGTATCCGAACTGCCGGAGCCCATTTACCTGTATTCTTAAGGTCTGCACTCAATCTTGAGCGTGCAGCGTCCTTCGTTACCTGCCATGCTCCCAACCCCTCAAGATTTCTTTGCTGGATGAGAGGGAGGACCTAGTCTGCGGTCCTCATTCACAGGGACCAAGGGCGGTCTCCGTCATGAGTTTGAGACCAAGGTCCACGCAAGTTGAGGAAAGCGAGTCAATAGACCCCTTGCTGCTCTGACTAATTTATCTTTCATGCAGTTGAACTATACACGTAAAAACATTAGCTAGATAGGACCTTTCATGTGCGTCAGCACACCGATTCTCGGCACCAGAGCCTGTCGATACGAAGGACCCCCTCCCACCCTCCCCCCCCCCCACCCTCCCCCCCCCCTCTTCCCCCGTGCCTCGCCCTCTCCGCCCCGTCAGCGAAGACATACATGGGGTTACCTAATCGGGACAAGAAGAGAACGGGATTATTTAATAATCGCGGCGTCGACGGGGTTACTTAGGACTTAGCCATGTCGACGATCGATTAAGGGACCCCATCGGATTCTTGTAGAGGAGAAGTCCGAACAGTGGGGTGGCCGGCAGAATTTAAAGACTGCGCCAAAAACGAGTGGATGACTCGCGCGTGTGGTCAAGAAAACAGCGACGACGGAGGGTTTGACCTTCCACATCATGGGAGAGTCAAACCTCGCTAGCTTAACGGTGTATAATGTATCTTTTGACCCCCAATTAAGGACAAAAGCTGTCATACATCGTTTGCTGTGAAAATCGAATGACAGGAGCAAATGCACTAAAAAACTGTCAATTGATACGTGTATGTGCATATATTTTCTATGTACACATTCATCTTTATGATAATACATTTGTATCTGCAACATCATCTTTATAAGCAAGCAAACACATACGCATATAATATGCATATGTATATGTATATGAGTACATACTTGTTAACGTACATGTACATACAAAAATTCATTTGAATCCAAAATTTTACTTGAATTATTAATTACAATTTTAATTACATGTATATGTATATGTATATGTATATGTACATGTGTAAGTATATGTATATGTATATGGATATGTACATGTATATGTATATGTATATGTATGTGTATATGTACATATATATATGTATATGTATATGTATATGTATATGTATATGTATATGTATATTTATATGTATATGTATATGTATATGTATATGTATATGTATATGTATATGTATATGTATATGTATATGTATATGTAT
>SZWC01021383.1:34811-46386 GCA_023375785.1 Penium margaritaceum | reverse complement strand
ATGCAGTGTTGCACACATAACTCGGATTGAGCGACCAAGACCTTGACTTTGCCTCATGCTCGTTTCCGATATAGCGTACATGTGTCCAAACCTTCCAAATCGTTTCATTGAAGTACCATTATCACTCTTCTTTGTTGGTGCATGAGCTTTGAGCTCTCATGTAGTCTTGTGTAGAGAGATCCCCCTAGCTTGTGCTGATGGTTCTCCAGTGGCTACCTTACTCCCACTGTGATACGTGTGGTGCATTCTAGCAACTTGACTCGCAAATAAATGTTTGGTAGAGTTTTCTTGGTGGTCGAGACCCGGGTACTTGTACCTCGGGTGGTTTGTACCTGTACCTCGGGAGACCCCATAGTCTCTGACGGGTGGTTCACTCTTTCTTTGGTCGAGACCCGGGTACACGGTGGTTTGTACCGGTACCTCAGGAGACCCTGCACTAATTGGTCCAGTCTTTGTGACCCTTTGACAGACATGTGTAGTTTGCATGTGACTGAGACCCGGACACCCGGTTGCTTTTTCCGGTGTCTCAGGAGGCCTGAACTTGCCTAGCCTGGCTAGTCGGTGATGCTAGTGTGTCACCGTATAGTCTGGACACATTTGGGGTACATAGCATGTTTTCCTGTCAGTTGAGACCCGAGCACACGGTCAACTTGTCTGGTGCCTTGGGAGACCTCCATTGTTTGTTTTTTCTTCTGTGACATGCATGTTCCCTGTTTGTATGTTCTGGTCCAACGGTGATGACGGGGCTTGGTGGGCCAGCCGCGAGTACCCAGTACATAAGCCCTTAGTAGGGGTCATTGTATCTCTCTCCTTGGTTCTCATTCGTTCCAGACTTAGCCAAATCTCAGCGCTATATTTCTCCCACTCACCACCAGAGCTCATGTCTCTTCCAACATGGGCCTGCATGCCTCAGACTCATTTTAGCATGGTATCAGAGCACAGGGGGCCGTGTGAGCAACAAAGCAGCAGAACAGGTCTGAAACGCAGCTGAAGTGAGCCATGGCCCTACGCAGACAAAATTGCCTAGGAGCGGCAAACGTGTCTTGGACATGAACAAGGATGGCTTCCATCTAACTCTTAGGGTTATAATGATCAATAGGAGTCCATTGAGTTCTGCTGTAGCTTCCATATTGGCGGCACAAACAGCATCATAGATGCGGCAGCAGCGGGTGATCAACAAAAGAACACCTTCCGGCAGGAGAGTGTAGGCGGCAGCCACTTGCAAGAAGCTTTGCAGCCGCATACAAGCGGTGCAGCTGCGGCATGCAAGAAACATGCAGCAAAGCAGCATGCAGTGTGCAGCAAGCGAGCAGCATGTAACAGCCGCAACCACACGCATTACATGTGGTAGGTGGTCAGTGTATGAGACAATGCACGACTTTTCACAGGCATCTTTGGCTTCACTGCGTACTATTATGTTCTGTCAACGACATATTGAGGAAGGTTCCTATATCGCACTTCTGTACAGTTTTCTCCAACACGATGCTAGAGAGAAAACACTTCCACATGCACTCACGTCATACACTTCAGGTGTGCCAGGGGGTGGGGAGGAGGGGGGTCCGGTTCCAAGTTTTGGTACCAACTAGCCCCCCCCTCAGTGGAGAAGTGCATGTGACGAGTGTTGGTGGAAGTGGACGACAAACATGGCATGAGGAACGACGAGATGTACACAAGTGCACATGTCTGTGCATTGCTCGTGAGCCGTCGATACACGTCAATCGACAATCTTAGTGTCTCCATAAGTAGAGTGCTTCCGGTGAACCTAATGGACAGATGGGGTATACGTCGGCCGTTTCAGCCGGAAGATTCCTATGGAATCTGTTATCGAACGGTACTCTCATGGCAAACCACTCGATTTTCAGCAACCCCTCCCCCACCACTTTAGTGTATAGTGTGAGTGCATGTGGAAGTGTTCTCTTCGGAGTAGATGTCGAAGAGATGTTCTACACAAGTGCAATCTTCGAGCCATCGTGGATCTTTTGTGACAAAAAGACACAAGTGTACACTGATTTGAATATTCCTGCAAACACTCGAGCACCGTCTCATGTACCCCACATGCACTTTGTGGTGTCCGAGGGGTGGGGGTGGGGAGGGGGGGGGGGGGGGGGAGCAAAACTGGAAAACAAGTCTGCAGATTTCACTATTCTCGGTCAGTCCTTGCTGCAAACTTTACAATGTGAAACTAAGTCATCCGGAGCCTAGGATGCCTGATAAAACCAAATAATATGTATGTTAACAATTTCCAGACGTTAAGTTTCCAGAAATACAGTTTATGGTAAACAGAAGTAAGAAAATATGATGGTTTATTTGATCTATGCAAAATTCCGGCTCTTGCATTTCCTCCCCATAAGAATGTTTCAAACCTTGTTTGAAACACTCTGTCATTACTTACAAATAATGACGTACGCCTTGTATAAATGTATGGACTAGTTATGTTATTTGTGTGAATACACCTCATGTAGTTGTGTGAAACTTCTTGGAAAGGAGAATCATGGTGAGATGACTCTATGTGAAGTGTGAATGGAAATGCTTGAAAATGTCTGGGAAGGAAGTTTCTTGCTACCTTACATTGTTAGGGAATGACGTTCTTAGTAATATCTTGTGTATGTTGAAGTGATGTGTGCACTAGTTAAGGTGTGTATGAGTTTGGGCTGATTTGTCTTAAATGGTCATGCCTCCTACCAGTCTGCCTCCTGCTCAACAATGTCTTTGTCGCCCCGCACATCAGGTTTGTCTTGTCTCTGATACGTCTCCATCTCCACCAGCTTCCATCGTTGCACCGGGAGGTGTGTGCATCCGTCCACTTCGACATCAACTACAGCAGTGAGCACCAAGGATGGAGCAAGAGCACCTAGTACTACATCTTCTGGAGCAAGTCCATTGACAGAGGTGGCATCAGCCTCATCGACATTGTACACATCCACACTTCCCGCATCCTCTACTGGACCAATTTCATTAGCTGGCACAACTATACTTGCTACACCAGCTGTCCCATGTTCTGCATTTTCTCCATCGCCGGTCGCAGCTTCCTCCATAGAGTCTACATCTTTAGCAGCAATAGCAGCATCAGACACATCCACATGGTCTACATTCATGCTTTCCGTATCATCTGATGGTACAGCTACATTTGCAGCACCAGTTGTCCCACGTGTTGCTGTTGAAAGTTTTTTGCCCCTTGTTCAGTGTTGTAGGACGGATTGAGAATTCTCTTCCCCTTGTGGAGGTATGACCCCTAGATCCATTGTAATGTGACTCAACTTTTGAGTTCTTGGTCTGGATAGACTGCTATTAAAGGACTTGTCTTGCAAGTTGATCAATCAACCCATGCTTGATGCTCTCTTGAGTATTGACGACTTGAGCTCTTCTTGAGGTAATGCAAAGGCGTTAGTACTCTTGAAGGTGAATTGTGTGCATGACACATGTCAACAAAGGAAGAAGGTGTTTAAACCATTGTGGGCCTTTTTGGTTTTGCAGCTTCTCAACCACTGGTGGTTAGCTCAACTTACAATCGACAGCGGCAACATCTGCAACGTCTACATCTTTAGCAGCAGTAGCGACACATCCACGCTTCTTACATCCTCTACAGTACCAATTGCATCAGTTGGCACACTTACACTTGCTGCATCAGGTGCCCCACCTGTTGCATCGCCAGGAGCAACATCTACAGTGTCTACATTCTTTTAGAATGGTAGTAGTATCAGACACATCCACACTTCTCTCATCTTCTACTATACCACCTACATCAGCTGGCACAGCTACACTTGCCGTACCAGCTGTCCCATGTTCTACATCTCCTGCATTGCCAATAGCAGCACCTTCTCCAACTTCTATATCTCTAGTAGCATAAACGGCACGAGCCTCTCCTCCAGTACCTGCTTTGCTTACTGTACCAGCTACATCATCTGTGACAACTGCTCCATCTTTCACTACAGTTAAGTCATCAGTTTCTTCTTCACTCTTGGATTCTTCCTCTACATCACCTTCACCAACTACATTGATACCTCTGTTATCATCAGATACTTTAGTAGTGTGTGTGATGGTTGCATCTACTACACCCTTAGCATTGACAACACCAGCTGTATCTGGTGCCTCTGTAGTACTTTTGTCTTCCACATTAGCTCCATCTTTTGCATCAGTGACAATACCTACATCTTCTGCAGCATCACCCTCTAGGATGTTAGTTGCATCTACTATGTTGACATCGTCTTCAACACACACATCATTGGTTGTATCTGCTGGATCAACAGCACAAGTTACATCACCAGCACTAGCTACATCAACAGCATCGCCTGCACCAGATACATCACCTACTTGGACGTCATGGAGACCATCTTTGGCATTAGCTGCAACGGCAGTTGTTGACAAGGTATGCCCCTTGCCACGAGTGCCGTTGATGGTACTCCCTGGTTTGACCACTCAGGAGTGGTCGAACACCTGATCTGACTTTAGATTTGGATTTCTTGAATTTTCCATGCTTTGAATCGCTCAATTTGAGTGAGTATTAAGAAAGTTTGCCTAGCCCAAAAATCAGGTGTTGTGCGGGTGAAATCTGGTACCCGCCATGGGTGGCGGGATATTCCACCGCCAGTGATCCGAGTTCGTTTCTAATGGGCTCCAAATGCACCAGGGGCATTAATTAGGTAACCATAAGGACCTCCTTGACCAGGGTGAACCTCTCCTTGATTTCTGGGTGAGGAAAGGCGCTTCGACGGGTCATCGTCGAAGCGCCTCCCGTTGCCTAGCATGCAAGGCAAGGTGGGCAGCTCTACCAAGGGTTACTTTGACGGACGTACCAGGGGCTCTACTGCTCCATTTTGGGCGTGCCTGGATGCGCTGGAAAGCTTAGATCACAGGCTATACGGATCTGATATGATCTCATTATGCTAAGTAACAAAAACGTGTTTTGATTCAGTTCTACTGAATGCGACAATTTCTGCCCACTCACATCCGTGATCCTTGTGCTCCACACTCTTCACCAAAGATGTCCATTGGCTGCCCCAGAACATGGGTAGCGTGTACCAGTGGGAGCTAGCCATCCTTGAGGGTGCCTCTACACCCACTAGTGCCAACAAAGGGTCAAAAGGCCCACGTTCCTAGAAGGACCCTAGCTCCTCAATCTTCGCGCTGCCGCCGGGCCCCATGGCAACGACCGAGCATCGGCGCCGTCTCCAAGTTTGATGGGAACGGCTTCCCTTTGTAGAGGTGGCAGTTTGAGGTCTACCTCGATGACAAGGGCTTGCTTGAGCTGATAAACGATAAAGAGACTACCCCTCCAAATACCGCGACGTAGGAGGAAGTGGACAAGTATAAGAAGTGCAACAAGAAGGCGCTTTCATTGTCCGTGTTAGCGCTAGCTCTGCCGCAGCGCGCATTGATTCAAGGATGCACGGAGGCCGCGGAGGCCTGGAAGAAACTCTGTACCATCTATCACTCCACCAACCTTGCTAACCTGCTCTTTGTCTTTAAGAGGCTTGTCACCCTCCGAGCAAATGAAGGTGACGATATCATGGAGATCCTGCCGCAGATCGAGTCCCTCATTGCCGAGTGCGTAGCCATCGGATAGAAGGTCGACGCTCAGCTGAAAGCCATGATCCTCCTCCTGGCCTTACCAGACAGTTGGAGTCCCATGATCAACGTTGTGGGCCGCTGGTCCGCCGATGAGCTAAAGCATCCGAAGGTGGCTGAGTACGTCCGCAATGAATGGATGCGGCGTGGTGGAAGAGAGAGCGGGGCAACGTCAAGTTCCGCCTATGCCGTCCGTCCTCAAGGTGGAGGGGAAGGCAAGAAGGGGAAGGGTGCCAAGTAGGGCACCAAGAGAGGTGATAACAAGGGGGAGTGCTTCAACTGTGGCAAACAGGGCCACTACGCATGCAACTGCCCCAACAAGAAGTCGGACCAACCAGGGAAGGGCGGGAAGGACACCCAAGCCATGATGGCCAGGGAGTCTACCGACTTGACTGGTCCTTAAGTCACTGTGAACGACTCCGGATCACGCCGCTACACACAATGCAACCAGGCGGCATTCGTCACCTACGGCGCCACCAAGTGGTGCATGACAATGGAAAATGGCAAAACGGAGTTGGCCGCGGGCGAAGGCAATGTTCGCATTGAGTCGGTGGTGAACGGGAAAGTCATTACGTGCACCATCTACGACGTGCTCCACATGCCCAACTTCGGGGCAAGCTTGCTGTCAGTGAGTCGCCTTATCGACAAGGGGCTCGAGGTACTCTTCAACAAGAAAGAGGCCATCATCCAAAAGGAGAGGGATGGCGAGGTGATTGAACCTGGCAAGAGGGAGGAGGACATGTGCCTTCTTCGTACTAAGGTTCTTGCCGATGCGGTGAGGACTTACGCCGTCAACCTCATGAGGAAGGATAAAGGAAACCTGGACCTATGAAATTGTCGCCTATGTCATATTGCTCCCTCAGTTGTGAGGGACATGGCGAAGAAGGAAGTGGTGCGGAGTCTTGAAGTCAAGAGCCTCAACGCAGCCAAGAATACAGTGTGCGAGCCGTGCATGGTCGGCAAGGCAACACGTTAGCTATTTGATGGCAAAAGGACGCGTGCATTGGCGAAGTTGGAGGTGGTCCACATTGACGTGTGCAGACCATTCGAGAGCTCCATCGGGGGCGCTCAATGCTTTGTGACCTTCATCGACGATCACAGCTACAAGCTCTACCTCTACATCATCAAGAGGAAGAGTGATGTCCTGTCGTGCATGCAGGAGTTCGTGGCGGCAGTGGAGCGACAAACAGGGTTGAAGGTGAAGGCGTTCCGGAGCGACAACGGCGATGAGTACGAGGGTTGCTTGGTATGGATGAAGAGCAAGGGGATCGCGTGGCACAAAATAATGCCACACTCTCCGCAACAGAACGACGTTGCCGAGAGGGCGAACCGTACCATCCTCAACATGGTCCGGTCCATGTTGAGTGATGCCGGCCTCGCGCAGCGGTACTTGGGCGAGGCATCACGGACAGCGGCGTACATCATGAACCTGACGCCGACAAAGCCGCTAAAAGATGTGGAGTCCAAGGTGTGGAACACGCCACAAGAAGTTTGGAGCGGGAGGAAGCCAACTGTGGCACACCTTTGCACGTTTGGTTATGTTGCGCATGCTGTTGTGCAGGCACAAGAAGGGCGGGGCAAGCTGGATCCGCAGACTCGTCGATGCATCTTCGTCGGGTACGAGAGCGGGAGCAAGGCATACTGGATCTTCAACCCACGGAGGCAGCACATCATGAAGAGTCACGACGTCACGTTTGATGAGGACAGGCGTTGGACGGACAAGGACGTGGGTCTCTCCAAGAGGGGGGAGTGGCTGCCACTCCTCGAGGGGGAGACGCCAGAGGACGTAAAAGAGGGTGACATCCGAGCGGCTCCAACCGGCGAGAACCATCCAGGGGATGCGGGGGTGGCTGATTTGCCTTCAGCCGAGTCGAGCAATGAGTTCAAAACACCGACAGCAATGGAGCTGAACGAGGAGGCAGGGAGTGAGCCCACATCTCCACAGTCCCGGAGAGAGGGGGAAAAGGCCAGCCGTATGAGTGACACCACGAGAGGGCAGCAGCAGCAGCAGCGGCAGCTGCAACAGCAGCAACGGCAGTAGCAGCAGCAGCAGCAGCGGTAGCAGCAGCAGCAGGAGCCTCAACAGTAGCAGCCTCGGAGGAGCGGACGCGTGAGGAGGACAGAAAAATGGTACGATGCCACAGAGGGTATCTGGACTGGGCTCGCTCGAGCGTTCTTTGTGTAAGAGGAGTCCGAGACCATCAAGGAGGCGTTACAGCTGAAGGATGGGGCTGAGTGGGAGGAAGCCATAAAATCTGAGCTTGCCTCCCATGAAAAGAATGGCACTTGGCAGCTGATTGACAGGCCGGAGGGCGCGAAAATCATCGGCTCCAAGTGGATCTTCAAGAAGAAACTCACCAAGGAGGGGAAGGTGGAGCGGTACAAGGCGTAGTTGGTGGCAAAGGAGTACGCCCAACGGAAGGGTGAGCACTACGAAGAAACCTTTGCACATGTGGTGAAGTTCGCCTCCATCCGCTCCATCCTCTCGGTGGCGACGGCATGCGACCACGAAGTCCACCAAATGGACGTGAAACCCGCGTTCCTCAAGAGCGACCTGGACAAGGAGGTCCTCATGGAGGCGCTAGAGGGGGTGGACGTGCCGCCGGGGAAGGTGTGTCGGCTTCGCAAGGCACTCTATGGACAGAAGCAAGCGCCACTCATGTGGTACCTGAAATGGGCGGCTTCATGGCCGAGCTTGGCTTTAAGCACTACGAAGTGGATCAGAGCGTGTACGTGCGGAAGCAGCCGGGGTTGCACCAGATCGTGGTCCTTTACGTGGATGACCTCATCCTTGTGTCATTGGACATGGAGGAGTTGGTGAACCTGAAGCGGCAGCTGGGCAGTCGGTTCAAAATGACCAACATGGGCGAGCTCGAGTACTACCTCAGCGTCGCCATCAAGAGAGACCGGAAGGTACGCACGTTGGAGATGGGCCAGACAAAGTGCGTGCAAGAGGTGCACTGCCACTACAACATGGAGGAGTGCAACCCCATCGGCACAGCCATGACCACCACATGTGAGCTAAGCTCGAGCATGGGACCGAGCACGGATGAGGAGAAGGAGGAGATGGCAGGTGTGCCATACCAGTCTGCGGTGGGGAGCATCATGTACGTCATGGTGGCAACGCGGCCCGACCTCGCCTACAGTTCTACTGAATGCGACGATTTCTTCTCACTCACATCCGTGATCCTTGTGCTCCACAATCTTCACCAAAGGTGTCCATTAGCTGCCCCAAAACATTGGTAGCGTGTGCCAATGAGAGCTAGCCATCCTTTAGGGTGCCTCTACACCCACTAGTGCCAACAACAGCAACAGCTTCACTTGCAGCATCCATTGTATCAACTGTATTACGTGCATCAGCATCATTGGTCACATTAGCTGCATTGACTGTAAGATTTGTGTCTGCTGCTCCCTCAGTTGTCAGTATTCATTTAGCAACTCATAGAGACACCATTCTGACGTCTAAGATCTTAGATTCTTACCCACCTATGGGAGTGATAACATGGTCAGTTCCCTTTACCAGGTCGGTAGCATCTAGTCATTTGCGTTTGAGATGTCGAGTTGAGGAGGATGATATTTGCTCCCAAATCAGTGCGCGAGAGACTTACATCCCTACCATTCGTGAGATACTATCCAGCTATATCCCTCCACCATAGGATGCACCACGTTACATCTGTACCAGGGATATGGGGAGGAGCGATTCCATACAGATGTCTAGAGAGTGTGTGCTGAGGGATGCAAAGGAGTGGTTGCATGCACTACAGGATATGTTGGTTGAGATGCTTGCCGAGGATTTTAGTGGACACAACCCAGAGGGTTGAGAGTCCAGCTCCATAGCACCCTCGAATAGTGCCTCACAGGATGGAGATCCTGATGAAGTGAGTAGTGATGACACATCGGGCAGCCTCGGGTCATCCTTCTCCCATCTTTCTCCTCTACAACTTGAAGATCCCTCTCCACCTCTGAGCCTTGTATGCCTCCTACCTCAGAGGTTGTCCTGCGTGCACGTCCTTCAGATGACCCTTTACCTCAGTCCCTAGATATTTTGAGACATGTTTCTTCAAGAGACACAAGATGTGCAACCGCTCAGCTTTGCACAGCAGAGATGGAGGTGGTTGTGCTCCGAAGAATTGTTGACTCCTTGTCCACCACTTATAGTGACGTGGTGGCGGTGCTGGATGTAGAGTTTGAGCTTCGTACAGTTAGTCAAGAGGATCATGTCGATCTACGTCTTTGTGCCTCTCGTCTCAATGGTGAGTTGATCACAATGTAGGGGTACCTACGCTCATTGGAGTGTGTAGTTCCTACACCACCTACAATGATAAGCTCCACACACACAGACCCAGATTCGTCCTCACCATCCGTTCGCAGAACACTCATACCATTCTCTCCTCACACATAGCACCAGAGTTTCCTCGTTGGCACTTCTGGTAGCTGCCACATGTGAGGGCTTCAGCCTCTCCCTCCTCTCCTGACCATCGAGCATTCGGCAACGTCTTCTCCATCCCTGCACCCTCTAAATCTATTCATATTGAGACCCTGGTTCCTGCCAACTGGGATCTCTGGGAGCCTACAGGAGTGTGAGGTGAGAGTGATGTGCCCTTCTCACCACACCGGAGCTGGTGAGTGACATTTTTTGGACAGTGTATGAGTGAGTTGTGCACATGGTAGTTATTTCAGAATCATCCCCCTTTTCTTACTAATGCTTTCACATCCACAGTCACTCTCAGGTCGAGCCATTGCTTGATTATTCTCCCTGGATCGTTTCAATTGGGGGGGGGGGACCTACTATTCTCTGCAAGCGACAGTTTTGTAGCCTTGATGCATGCACGGGGAGCATAGATATCCGGGCACACAGGTGTTTGGATTCATGTTCCCAGTATTCTCTCACTGAGGGGGAATGCGTTTATCTTCCCAGCGAGTACCCTTGTTGACAGCTTTTGCAGCCCAAGGGGGAATGCTGGTGTATGGGCTTTGAGCTGTCATGTAGTCTTATGTAGAGAGAGCCTCGTAGCTTGTGCTGATGGTTCTCCAATGGCTACCTTACTCCCTCTGTGATACGTATGGTGCAATCCAGCATCTCAGTTCACACATGCATGTTGGGTATTGTTTTTTCGGTGGTCGAGACACAGGTACTTTGTGGTTTGTACTTGCACCTCGCGAGACCCCATAGAAATACATCGCATAGTCTCTGACAATTGGTTTACTCTTTTTTTGGTCGAGACCTGTGTACACCAGGGTTTGTACGAGTACTTTGGGAAACCCTGCACTAATTGGTCTAGTCTTTGTGACCCTTTGACGGACATGCGTGGTTTGCATATGGCTGAGACCCTGACACCTGGTCGCTTGTTCCGGTGTCTCGGGAGGCCGAAACTTGCCCAACCTTGCTAACCGGTAATGCTAGTGTGTCACCATACAGATGAGCGTTGTTGCCTTAACATCACATATCTCATGTTCCTAGCTTTTTAACGCATCAAGAGCTGCATCATTCCGTGGAGGAATGGCCAAGATATGGTCGTTTCCATCAACCACGCCAATTTTCCCCTGGAAGTATCACCAGCTGTGGTGACTGCCGCCCGAAGCATCCTTTCTGGTAAGAAGACATCGGGGCGCCTTTCTGATGTGCCCTTGGCCGTCGATGATCCCTCACTCATCGACTAGCTGGGGCCCAAGGCGTGCTTCGGCCGTGTTGGGTCTTCTGAGGGTGGAGCCTTGGTCTTTGGGGATGAATTCCGGCCACGTGTTTTCCCTTCGGCTGGTCCAACCTTTCGCTTGGCGTAACTTCCTGAATTCTTCATGGATCGACCCCGTTCTTACGTCGATCTCGCACGGTTTTTACTGTAGATTCCAAATCCACAGTTTTTACATTCAAGGAAGCCTCAATCCATAACCAGTGTCATTGGCACTGTTCGATTTGCAGGTCGAGATTTGGGCAAACACTTAATTGTTTCGGTGTCTCAGGAGACCTCCATTGTTGGTTTCTTGTTTTGTGACATGCATATTCCCCGTT